>VXBB01006425.1:268152-400830 GCA_013399915.1 Illadopsis cleaveri
GGCCTGGGAGTCCCCGGGCCAGGCAAGCCTCCCATGGAAGCCCGGGCCCAGGCCTAGGCAGGCCTGGCTGTCCCAGCCCCCCCTCCAAAGGAGAGAGAGCCAGGACTGCCTTACCTCCTGTGAAGCCGAAAGGAAGAGAGCAACTCCAGCTTTCCTTCCAACTTTTGAGGCTGTATGTATCCCAGAGGTGGATCCCTACATACAATTGGCTATTTTGGTTGTCAGTTTAAAGGAATTCACCTATTGCACTTCACCATCTGTGCTGAACCAGCACAATGGGGAAGATGATGGTGTGGCTGTGGCTGCCTGAGAGGTGAGGCTGGGCTCTCCAGTCTGACTCTGCCAGCAGCTGCCCTGTTGAGAGGTTTGGAGGGCTCCAGTGGCCAGCAAGGATCAGAGCACTGAGTTTGCCCTTTTCAGGGCTAACACAGGCCACAGAAACAGGTTTCAGATGGAAGTACAACATCGATCACTTTAGATGATTTTTAACTTCTTGTGATTTTCTAACATACTTATACAAGCCTGTTGTAAACAGATACCTTAAAATATTTGATGATTCCCTTATAGGGTAAGAAGAGTGAAAGATTTAGTTAGAACCAGAATTGAGCCTGTGTTTTCCCTCCCCTTCTGTCCCCTTAATAGTTAAAAGAATAACCTCCCATGTTTTGTGGTGGAAGCTTGGAAATTATGAGAATATAGAAAATCAGATGACTTTAGGACTATTTTTGCGTGCAGTTCAGGGTGATGAATGGCTAGGGTAACCTAAAGGAGCAAGATGAGCTAATGAAAGAGTGATGTAAAGTGCAAGTCAACTGTTTTTTAAAAAGTGGCATTGTCACTGTAAACAAGAGAAATGAGAACTATCACTTTGTATTTAATCATACAGTACCCTCATGATGGGCTGCAAGGCTGTATAAAAAATGAGCAAAGCAACCTGCTCAGAAGGAAAGTGTGTGTCTGTTAAAGAAAAAAATCAGATTTTTAGCAGACTTGTCATGCTCATAAAAGTTAATTATGATCTCTAAATACAAGGAGCCACACTGTATACATGCACTGTAGTAGACTGTACACAAGCAAGGCCATGTTTCTGTGACTTGCTTCTAGCCTGAATTTCTATCCAGCACTATTGAACTCAACCAAGCTTTCTGGTGCATGGAAAACTGAAAATGCGCCTCACAATCTTCTGTATATCTGAACAAAAAGTTATAACTGTAATGCTTTAATCCAAAATTCAACAGTGTTGAATTACTTTATCAAGGTAAAATAAAAAAAAAATCTGTTTTATTGCTGCAAATGATGGTTATTTGAAACAGGTACCATACAGCTGCTAAATCCTTTTCCATGCTGATTAAATGTAGAATTTCTTTACCATATTTCCACAAAACAACTTTTTAAAACTAAATATTCTGTAGCATTGTACTCTTTTCCTATAAAGTATGGAAAAAAAAAAAGAGTTGTTAAGAAATCCCATAGTCTTAAGCGTGTTTGTTCTTTTAATATGTTAAAATTGCTTTTTGAGATTATGACCAATTTTTTTGCTCATAATTAGGATTAAACCTAAATCTAGCAGGTACTGGTTATATGAGTGGCAGTGCTGAGTGGAGAAAAAGAGAAAAGGGTATTTTATTTTTATCTCTGTATTCCATACCCCAGCAGTCACAGAGAGGAGAAGTTTACAGGCCAAGTGATCAGGGTTATCCCTGGCTTTGGATCATGGAGAAAAGGCAGTGTCAGCTGTAGGATTTGGCATTCCTGAGCAGCCACTGTGGGTCTCAGCTTTTGATTAGTAAATGTGCATCAATTTCCTTTTTTTCACTTGCTGAAGCAGTGACTAGTGTTTGGTCTACTAAATGGTTGTAAGAATATAGATGCACTTTTCTAGGTTTTCATGCCTAATGTGGGAATATTTTATGAGTTTTCATTTAATTGTTCGTTATGTGAAGCATTTTATCAAAAAGAGATTGGAAATCTTTGTGTGTCTATATTGAAAATTTTATATAAACAGAATTCCTTGCCCATTTTTGTTTGTGTTCCCTGAGAACTAAATCTGCAGGCATTAGGAACAGTCCTGAAGTTCGTCAGTGTTTTACTAACATAATAAAAGCAACAAAATTTATTTATTTATTTATGTAGAGTTATAGTGTGACTTAACTTTGTGCATGTGGATAGTTGCTTTTGCATATGAGAAGTATTTGTGTGTGCTGTCATGCAGAGGTGGTTGCAGATCTGAAGGGACACTGGCTTTCTTTGGTAGTGCTTACACAGAAAGAAAAGAAAAAAGGTTATTGTAATTTGGAAGGATCTTCTCAGTGGGAAGATTTTCTGGTTGTTGAAACCAGTACAGATCATGCAGCCTTTCCATACTTAGTGGTAGCAGGTCTAAAAGGGAAGAGAACAAGGGATGGCAGGAGTAGCTCTGCATGTACCATTTTGTAATTTGGTGAGGACAATTGCAAATACCTCTTTGTTTCATTCACATAAAGCTGAGGAATAGTGTGGTGGGATAACTGAGAGAACAGAAACTGTTGATTTCATTCTGCTTTTTTTTCTTGACGTATTTTTTTTCATTTTTTTTAGAGACTTGTATCTCACTTTACCTCTCAGCAAGATGACTGGTATAATACTTAATGTCCAGGGATGATCTTTATAGTAGATTTCAAAGGCCCTGAGATTAATGGATAGAAAGCAGTGGGTAAATTAAGTTGTCAACTAGATGTTTTCCCTTTCTGCTACTTCTTCACAGTATAAAATTTTTAATGAGATTTTTAATGCAACTGGTTGTTGTTTTTGTTGTTTCATCATTCACAAAATTAATTTTTTCCTTGCTAAATGTCTTGCCTCAGAGTGATGAAGAATAAACTGTGTAATCTGATAAAAATATTTGTGTTTTCAGTAAACTGTTTGTGAAATGTAGGTAGTGTTTTGAATTATATTGTATTTTTTAGAGAGAAATTGATTTTAGAAGATACTTTAAAATTTTTTTCATATAACATGGGTTGTGTAATGTTATCAATTTAGCCCCAGTGCGAGCCAAAGTGCTCTGGTTTTGTCATGAGGAGCATATTTTCATCATTCCTCCTGAGTATTTTAAGGGTGACTTTTGACTGCCTGCTCCCTCTTTATGTGGAAGCAGCTGAGTGAAGTGTGGTGCTCTAAAGCTAGTCCTGTGTGCCACGGAACAGAGTGTGCTGAGTAGAGGGGAATATTCTCCTTGCTGGTCATGTTATGTGTCTGTGTTGTGGCTGCTGCCAGAACCTTCTCCAGAGGCCTTGTTTGTAATGTAGCAGGTTTTAAAACATGAGCCAGACCCCTGCTATATTCCTTAGTTTCTGGTTTTCTCTTCCCTTTTCATCTCTTCATAGCTGTCTGGATCCTGGCATCCTGAATTACACTTCTACCAAGGTAATGGCTAGAGGCAGAGCATCCAGACAACAAGCTAGACTGACAGAATTTGTTTGCTGGAAATCCCCCTTGTTCTCACATTTTCCCAAATATTACTGTGGAAAAAACTCACAAATTTTCATTATAAGTTACAAATAAGGATAGATCTACCCCCCACCCCAAAAAACATTCTCCATGTTGAGTGACTGAGAGATTGTTTCAGAAGATTTTAACTTGATTGCACTGGGGGATTGATCCTGTGTGTTCTTGGGGAAATACTTGAAGAGAAATGGGAGACAGAGCACAGAGATATCAATAAGCAATTATTTCACAGAAAGCAGTCACAAGGCTTCCAAATCCTGTAAAGCATGGTATCTATTTAATACGTTTTTGACTAAGTGAAAAAGTAGATGTTAGAGGTTTCCCCCTGCCTTTCCAGTTTTCTCCAGACAGAAGTCTCTACATAGTGTTCCCGACTGGGAAATGCGCTGTGAATTTCCACAGATCACATTTAGCAAAGAGCTGAGAGATTCAACTTCTGTTGGCTGTTGTCCATGAGGCAGAAGATGACCTAGCTTGACTCTCAGATGTGATGTTGTATTTGCTGGTTGGCAAGCAGAAAAGTAAACAACACTTAACTTGTAAACTTAAAACTTAATTAATGGTATTAAAATAATTGAAAGAATGTGACTATAAAATGCCAAGATGCTGTTTTTATTGCACCTATACAAAGCAGAACTGTAGTAAAAGTAAGTTATTCTGTAGTGTAGAGGAGTATGCATTATTAGTACATTAATATTCATTTTTATTGGAGCTTTTAATGGTTTATTTGGCAATTGAAACATAAAAAAAATTAAACCCCTGGAGACGGCCAAGAATCACAAAGGACAGGAAATATATTAGGCTATAAAGTATAATGTGCTGTGTTTCCAGAATATCATGAAGAAAAGGTGAAAGCCATTTTGCTCTGGATGTGACATTCTACCAGTGTTGCCTGCATAATGAGCATAGCTTCTGTGAAAAGGCACCCAAAACAAGGCAAACTGAGGCACAACTCTCTGGGCAGGCTTTTGCTCGCACAGCTTTTACTTTGCACTGCTGTAGAGTCTGTGTGAAGCCTTGGAGGTGGGTGCCAGACAGGCTGTGCCCTGGCAGCCATGGAGAGCTGCTCCTGGAGCCATTGTGGTGTCAGAAGCACCAGGATGTGGCAGGTGAGGCACTCACACCTGGGTGTGACGTGGTCGTGACACCACTTGCAGTGGCTGAACTGGGGAGATCAGGATCAGTTTGATTTCAGTTATGCAGCACTGATGTTTGTGTTCAAGGGCCAGCGAAAAGAGAGAATTACATTCTCTGTGTTTATTTATGTGGGCATGGGGGTGCACAGGAATATAATTATCATGGGAATGAATGGTTAATGCTGTGTAATTAAATAACCTCCAACACTTTCCAATGTAACATTTCTGAGAGTCATAATGCAATGGCAGTGCTATTAATTAAGTGGGTATATAGATAAGTATGGGCAGATTATCCTGAAGGGTAATTGAGTCAGGTAAAGATGAAATGAGAAATTGGAATATAAAAGTGAAGGAGATGGAGAGAAAGGAGCAACATGAAATATCTGGATTGGAAACTTCCATAACTGCAAGCCACAAAGTTGGACTGATAATTGTTAGGTAACCAAATTTGTGTGTAACTATTACATATTCCTGGAAATAAGATAGCGAGTCAACTCTTAAAAAAACTCAGACAAAACTCCCCTTAAATGATTGATTCAGAAAATAGATTAGGGTTTACCGTGTGATCTATAAAATGTCTTTTTCAATCACTATTAATTTCTTTAGGTGTTTTCTAGAAGACATTTATAAAAATGCTGTAGAAAAATTCTACAAAAGTTGAATGCATTTTTTTCTAAGAAAAAACATGGTATACTTTCTAAGCAGCTTTTGAAGTCTGGAGGAATTTGTGAAGAATGTATCCCAATATTCCTTGGGATCAGTAACCCAATAAGTGTTTATAATGCATGTATGCCCATATGCAAAAGGGCATTCTTTGGTTTCCAGGGGAAACTGAAAACATTGTCATTGTGCATACATCACTCCATTACAAAAAATAGTGAATCCTTCAAGGAACTTTTCTAGGTTTTCAAATGCTTGGTTTCTATATGTGTGTGTTGTCAACATTGTATGATACAGAGAAAAAGTGGAAAAAGTAGTTCTATTTTTTGTTTCTAATTAGTCATGTTACTAAGAAATCTTCCTGAAATTAAACTCTATCTCACTTTCAAACATAGTCTTTTCTTTCAGTAGTGTGCAACAAAGTTTGACCCTGGCTAATGTTTTTCTCCAGTTGTAGTGCCTGAGAGAGAAAATATGTTTGCTAGCTTTTTACCCTACAACTGAATTAATAGACTGAGGGACCAATTCATTAAAATTTTATATCTGATTTGTTTGGGTCATAGCTCTGTTATAACTTGTTATAAATATCTTATATTGCTTAATATTGCATACTCTATTAACATAACAGACATTAACAACTATAGCCCATCTGGAGCTAGAGGGAAAAAGCCATAATCATCTACCTTGCCGGCTGAAAAATGATATAAAAAAATCATGTGTTACAAAAGTGATTTGACCCCTCTCACAAGTAATCAAGGAGGTTATAAATAATTAAATAGCCTTGGGTGGTTCAGGAGAAACTGTCCTTATTCCTCTCCTAATGATCTGATCCTCTTATTTACTCATTCAGATGTTCACTAAATGGTAAACTAGGCTAAGGCCTCTATTTATTGGCTCTTTTGTAGAAGATATTGAACAATCCATCCTGCTTTATGATAAGATAAAGGTAACACTAACTCTCCAGCTTTTCTATAGAAATTCTTTTGCATATCATTCTCTTTGAGTATGAACTATGACTCAGAACCTGTATGTTCAGCTGGGGAGATCTGCTCTACTCCCTCATTCTCATTTGGCAGAGAAGGAGGGCAGGAATGTAATACAAAAACCTAAACATTGTATTATTCCTCCGTGGTTGATTACTGTACATCTTGCACTTTCTAATGTTTTTCTTCACTTGTTCCAAGCTGTTGTCTTTTCCCCATAGTGAATCTCTTGTCCCTGCTGTCCAGTGATGGGACGTGTGAGACAGTTCAGAGCTGCACAAGGAAAGACTTAGATGGGACATTAGGAAGCGTTTCTTTACTGACAGAGTAGACAAACTCTGAAACAGGCTTTTTAGAGAGGTGTGGATGGCCCAAGCCTGTCAGTGTTTAAGGGACAATTCAGCAATGCCCTTACTACCATATTTTAATTTTTGGTCAGCCTTGAATTGATCAGGCAGTGGGATTAGATCATTACTCTAGGTCCCTTTAAACTGAAATGTCCTATTCTATTCCCTCTTTGTTGAAGAGAGGAGAAGCAGTCACTCTAGCAATAGAGAGATAATGTTTGCATAAACCAAAAAAAAGAAGTCCATGTGAAAAAAGGATCAGAGTTGAACTGACATTATTAGAAAAGCTATCAAACACTGACCCAGAAGATAACTCTGCGCAGATTTGATGGATGTCAGGGAGAGCTAGTGATGAGTTCTCTGAACCAGAAGGGACCAGTGTTATGCACGGTTTGTAAATTACAGGGAAGTAAAGAGAGAAGTCTTGTCCTTGTGGTAAAGTAGTTCCTCTTGGTCATATCTGAATTGCTAGGTTTTAAATCTGTGTACTAAGTGATGTTAGAGGATGGCACTGGTTATGTCTTTTTCTCTCTGCTCAAAGTGAGCTCCCCCGTGCATGTTTGGAGCATGTCTTTCTCTGCTGGATGTGGGTCCAGATATGCTGCCTCCATGTGATTGAGCAATCCATGAAAATTGTTTTATACCCAGAGTAGTAATTAAATAAAGGCCAAAGGAAACAAACAAACAAACACTGGAATCTCATGTTGATTGACTGTGGTTCTTTGAAATTTTGTAGTATATAATTTATTGCTTATGCCACAACTTGTGGCTAACTCTGTTAGAATGGGTGCAAATGACATACCAATAATTTTCTCTCTCCTGTCCCCGGAATCTAATTTTGATCTCATATTCCCAAGGATGTATATGGTTGTTGACGAAGACAATGCATGTGTGCTCATAAAAAGGAGGGCTGCTTTTGATCTTTGCATTTGCATGCTAAACTTTGGATACTGTAGCCCTCACATTTTGGACTTTAATCAGCAAGTGAAGCATAGGAGAGAAAAGCTGAACAGAATTGAAGAACAAAGGCTGGTGAAGGTTGCCGAACACTACACTTCACTCATCTCATCTACTAAATATCTGATTTGGTTTTTGAATTCTTCCTGATGGCTGTGGATGAGAGAGATGATAGGATTCTGCCCATCTCAGACAGCCCCCAGTTAATAGTGTCAATTGTTGTCAAGATGTCAGAAATGCATTTCAAGGGTTATAGCTTCCCAAGGGAATGGGCAGAAAAAAAGATAAGTGCCCACTTTTTTCCTGAAGTAAACTGAGAAAATTGTATGGGGGGAGAGGGGAGGAGCTCTCTGTACTAATTAGAATAAGTACTAGTTCAGAATCCAGGAGTGCAAATTGTCTTTGCTTGTACACAGTGACAATCTCTCACCAGATACTTGTGACTCTTTAAAGAACACCAAGTAGCAGATTCCTACTTTCATTACCTATTTTTTTGTCAGCACAGTGGGAACGTTAACCTTGGCTCATCAAGTGGCTGAATAGCACTGAGGAGACTTTTGTGCATTAAAGAGGGTTTAGATAAAGCATTATTACTAATAGTAGCATTAGGAAAGTGCAAGAACCTTTTCAGTGTGTTAACAGATCTGTGTCATCAGAATTTTCCAGGTTTTGAGTAGATTAATTCTATGAAATCATAAATGAGTGTTGCTTTGCATTCAGGGAGAACTGGAGGAAAGGGCCCTGTTTAATTTATTTTTGTATAGGTGAGTAGTCTGATGGCACAGTGCATTCCATTCTACCCACTTATATAAGAGTTAAATTTTCTTTCCTCTAAAAGGACGTTGAAATTAATCATTCAGGGAAACTGGGACGTAACCTTAATTTTTACTAGTGCATTGTAATGTTAAACATGCAAAATGGAAAACCTGTTAAATATGAGGCATAGAGCTTTTGGAACATTGCAATGCAATGAAAAGATTGCAAAAGCTTCCATGCAATAAAATAATTTCAGGGTGGGTTTTCTGATTTTTTTTAAAAAACACTTTTTAAGCCTTTGTGGATTGCATTTAGGAAGTAGTGAATTGTTTCTCTAGAATAATGTGTTTCTTGATTGCACTTACAAGGTTTTGTCACTTTTGTTATTAATCACAGTGACAATCTTTTGTCTTTAGGCCAAGGGCAAGAGTTCTCTGTTGTTGATCTAGTCAGAAAGTACTCAAAGTTTGTAGTGGCATGTCATTAATATTTATGCTGCACAGGTAATAGGGTAAATATTAGCGCTATGAATTATTGAAAATGAAAGAAAAGTGATGAAATACTGTTTGTTAGTTTAGTTGTTATCTAGTTTTGCATGTTTTTTGAAAAATGAGGCTCCGTGAAGAAGAGCATCACTTTCAGTAGAGCTTATGAATTCTGCATTAATGGGAATTTTCTTTGTCAAATGATATGAATGTTTAAAAAGAATTCCAAGTGTAATTCTTATGATGAGTTGTAGAACAAAAAAAAAAAAATTACAATAATTTAATACAGCTGCCTTAGAGAGGGTGAAGGAGTGTCCTCTACAAATGACTACCCTTGCAAGGAAGTGTGATTCCCAGAGTATTCTCAGTCTCTACTGTGATTTCCTGGATGACATAGTGCTTCAATTCTGCTTTTCCCTACTCATCATCCCTGAACTTCTGTTCATGGATCTGGTCAGTGGACAAAAGTCTTTGATAGGCTCCAGGTAAGTTTCCTGCTTAACTTTGGGGCAGGAATGTAAGAAAATTATGTACATGCAAACTGGGGGAATAGTGCAAATGGCTTTTCTGTCTGCTGGAGTGTAAAGCAGGGAAATGAAAAAGGGATTTCTTGTGTGTGTGTGGGTGGGAGGAGTTCTACAGTTTGCAGCAGTTCACAGCTGGTACCTTATGTAGCAGAGCAAGCAAGGAAAGTCGGTAAGGTCAATGCATAGTTAAAAAGTGCAAAGGTTTGCACCAGCTATTGGACTTCTGACCTGTATATGCACCCACAAAGTAACATTATTAACCAAGAGATGAAAGATTGCAGAGTGGGCTGACCCCAGTGCCAGAAAGGATCTTGTGGTCCTTGGTCACTCAAGGACAGGCAACTCATCTAGCTAGTGGTACTGGAGATTGAGTTGGCTGACAGTGAATTGATTTCTTGTTCATAAAACCCTTGCTGTGCCCTGATTATTATTTTTTCACAAATGGTTTCAAAGTTTCTTGGTTGTATGATGTGTTGTTCCCCAGAAGCAGGTATTCACCCCACATCTGGCCATGATTTTTTTGTTTTTTCTGCTCTCAGTTCCTTCTCCCCTTTAGCCTAGCAGCTCTGTGGGGCAGCATTAGGGCTGAGGGCTGATAACCATCCCTTCCTCAGAGAGTTATAAGGTGTTTTCAACAAGCCTGTGCCCTACTGTTGCAGGGCCAGCTTGGAGGAGACCTGTGCTGCTGTGGGAGCAGAGGTTTCTCACTTGAACTTCTGCCTGTTGCCTGTACAAGCCTGCTGCTCTAGGCAGATTTCATCCTTGTGCTCTAACTGTCTTGGTGTGCTGATTGCTGTTTTTCACTCTCTAAGAAGACAGATCATATAGAACTTCATTATGAATACAGAGAGCTAGGTTAATGTAATCTACTTCTACACCCGCGAATACTATTGCTAGATCAGCCAGGGAAATTACTTAATGGTAAAACCAGGCAGTTCTGTAGTGATCAATCAAAAAGTCACCCAACCGTATCCAAAATTACTGCTAAAGCCATGGCACTCGCCAACAGCTTGCAGGGTGTGGTACCAAAATGATCAGAGCTGCTCTCTGTGTTATGCATATCTGTTTTTATCACGCTTCTTTGTTCACCTTCTGCAGTACTGATTAGTTAAACATGACCATGCATGACCGAGCACCCTCCAGAAGACTGAGTTAAACTTAATCAAGCTGACTTCTCTGCTAAAGCTTGTCGGAGAAGGGAGACGCGGACACTAGATGGTCGTCAGCAATGCTCGTTTATTAGCTCAATTAACCGCAATTTATAACACTTATAATAGCTTCATGAATATTGCAAAACTATAGCTCCTTATTGGCTACAAGCTTTTGGCATCCACTAATCGAAACAGCTGCATAGCTTGCAGTTTTGTTTTTTGCACAATTCTCATATCGGTGTGAACATTCTGGTTTTCTCTTTCCCACTTCTCTTTCCCATCCGCTTCCTTATCTTCAATGTCACTTTGTCCTTCTCCCCTGCCTGCCTTAAGGCCAGCTCTAAAACTCCTGCAAAGTCATCAAATTGGTTGTGCTATGTCCTTTCTTCTCAAGCCATTCCTGCACAAATCCCTCAACATTTCCCCCGTTTTCTTTTTGNTAAAGAGACCCCCTGTACTGTTGTGCTGACTTCTAGTGGAGTTCAGACAAATTCTGAGCTGAAGAACCACACCCTGCATCACCTGGGTAAGATGGCTGTGCTTCTGAGATAGACCAGGCTGATGACAGACTAACAAATCAACTCTGGGGTCATGACTGAGGACACACAGTAATTAAATAATGCATCATTTCAGGGCTGAGGGATTTGTTTTGGTCTGAGACAGACTGCCAAGGACTCCAAGGAACAAGGCAGCTGCCAGTGGGCAGTGCTGGATTTGGCCAAGCAGCCCAGCCAGGTCTCAGGTTTAGGTTTTCTCTCACCCGAGATTTAGGTGCTGGTTCGGGTGATTCGAGTGAGTCTTTTTTGCCCTCTGAAGGCTTTGAGCCTGGCGTGAGAATGAAATGGAGTCATCAAGGTCTTGTTGTTTCTGGTTTTCTTGTGTGTTTATTTCTTATTGTACAAATTTCTTTGTGCCCGGCCGAGGTGTTCACAGCAGCTCAGACACTGGACGACTTCCCCCGTGATGGGAGGTCGCTACCTCTTATACAGAAAATTACGTGTGTCTTATTTACAATTCCATGCCAATGCCTATTACCTATACTAAAAGGGTTATCTCTACTCTGACCCAATCCTCTCAAAGTACTTTGTGCCCACGTCACTGCAGAAGATGGATGCCAAGGGAGAAGAAGAAGAACTCAGGGCACCGCCCTAAAATCTCCATCTTGTCCCCCAGTCAGCTCCATTCTAAAAACCCAAAACTGCACCATTTTCCACATGGTGATAAACTACACTACTGTCTGTCACACCTTTGTGACTTGTAATTCCTCTCTAGGTTGGAAGTTTTTCTCATGGACTGAAATCAAAGCCTGTGTCTTGCTGGGCTCTGTGCCAGGCACCCCCGTGGACAGACCCCTCTGTCCAGGATTCAAACCCTCTTTCTCGGGTCCCGGACCTCTCTGCTGAGGTCTGTGACCATCCAGGGCAATCAAAGGAATGTCCTGGACTCTGACAGCTAGGGACAAGTTGTAGCACAGGGAGGACAGAATAAAGAACCGCAGCTCAGCAGGCAGGAAGCAGGATCAAGAACCAGAGCCAGCAATCAAGGTGTGAAGCATGATACTGAAGCAGACCATGAATTCCCACAAGATTGCTTGTACAGACAGCTGTTTGATGTCTCCAGTCATTAAGAAGAGGCATTGAATATAGTCTTTGTTTTCTGTTACCTCAGTCACTATTGACCAATGACCAGAGATGCCTCACTCCAGCTGGGCAGCGAGTTCATTATACACTTTTATTTTTAACACTGGCTTTAGTGGCTGGATCTGTAGTCCCCCTTGTCCCAGCAGTTTTGTGCTTCCTACTGAGTTTGCAGTTCTTTATCAGACAGGCAGTGAAATTGTTTACCAGAGATTTACACTCTGACCAACCAGGCTGCCTGGGCTGAGCAGAACAAGGGCCGTATTCCTCCTTGGCCTATTAGGCTGGTGTCTGTCTCACCTTTGCTCCTTTGCATCGAATCTCTCTGATTGCTTGCGAATGGAGAGGCTGTGATTTTGCTGACTGTGCTGCTTTGGTTCAGCTGTGAAGCAGTTGCTTATAATTGGTGCCAAGATGTAGCAATCAACTGGAAAAAAAAAGCTCTGGGAAAAGTTGATTTTTTTTCCCCCACCTTGCAAAATGTTTCTGTGAGCTGATGCTTGAAATGAAAATGTGGGTAGAGGGAAAGAAGACATTGTGGAGTTTGGTTTGCAGTGATTTACAGCAAAAATCTGCTTCTGGATGGTGAAGGGGTAGAAATGATGATGATTAACCCATATGCTGTTTGGGCCTGGTTCTCAACATTGCTTTTTTGATGTCTCAGGGGATATTTGGGTAAAAATAGGAACAACATCTAGTTTCAGAAGGTGGCCATAAGCAGTTGTTCAGGTTAAAGGAAGGCTTCATTTAAAAAAAAAGAAAAAAAGAAACACTGGCAATGACCAAAAATTAAGTTAGTTCAGTGTTTTTGATATCTGTGGGGGAAAAGTCACTTCCAAATGCTAACAAAGATGAGAATTTAATTGCTCTCCATAATTATGTATTTCTCATTGGTGGATCTCAGGGTCATTTTCACAGTACAGTGTGGTTGGGGTTTTTTTTGATTACAAACTGTTTACTAGTACAGTTTTGTGCTTTTAAACAGATGCTGACTGTTCTACCCTTAAGATAAGCAAAGTAAATTCTAATGTCAGCTACTTCCAAATATTCAGGAGGCAAGACGGAATGCTCTGTATCCACTGTTAGGCTGCGATCAATAAAGGTCATTATTTGTATTTGCCAACAAACTTCCTAATTTTTTTTTAAGCAAAGCTTACTCTGATGCATGAATATTGAAAGTACATCACACCACAGCTTTGCAGCACAGCATGCTTGTGTGACTTTACCAAGGGTCATCTGTTAGTTATGGTCATTTTTAATTATTATTTTCCATGCTTTTAGTTTAATAACATCTTATTATCCAATTTCACCTCTCTCTTGCTACTTGAGTTATTTAGGTCATCCAGTTCTTACTAAATTTTAATGTCTCTTTTCTTTCAGGTCTTGCATATTTTTGCTCTGATTGCCCTCATCAAATTCAATGATGTCTTACTTTTTAATCACTAAAATAAATTTTAGTATTTTCAAATCTTTGATCCTGTTTTGTCTAAAAGGCTCAATTATTATGAAAATTTTTAGTTCAACATACTTAAACAGAACAAATCTTAAAATTTCAGCTGTGACAACTTAAATAAGAATTACAGCGTTGACATTATGCCAAGCTCAGCCCTGACTTTCACGCTTTATCTGGTCTGGTTACTGTTTCTGTGAAAATTCTTCCCTTCCTAAGGAGAAATTTCCACTTTTATTTCTTTTTTATACATAAGAAGTTGCTTCTGCTACTGCTGTTATTTTATACCTCTGGTCATGTAAGTGCTATAGAAACCAGACTTATATATATATTAAAGACTGATGAAGCTCTAGTTCCACCCCAAAAATTGTGTATCCAAATTATTTTTATCCTTCAGAATGTGTGGATCTGGAATTTGCATACCTGTAAACGTTTTTGGGTGTTAAGTTGCTCCTACTCCATGTGTGATCAGGAGAGTGGAGAGTATATGTTATACTTAAACACGTTTAGATAGAGTTATTAACAAAAGAGTTAACAAACAAACCACTTTCCTAGCTTGCTGCCATTGGGTTTACTGTAGACTTGAGACATAAATGTGGCAGTGGCTCAGTCATCTAAGGAATACTTTATGTTTCAAATTTGAATCCCTATTCTAATAATTTTTTTTAGGAAAGCCCAGGTAAAGAGTTAACGGTGATTCAGTTCCTTCTCCCTAGTGATAGAAATAGATAGTGAAACTTTGTGTGAAAACTAGTAGAGATTTGTGACAGCATGATGGCTTTTCCAGAGGGGCGGAACCCAAGAGCTGTCCTTCAGAAGCACAGGACTGATGTGCTCACTGAGGTCCGTCGCAGCATGAGGCAGCAACTCAGTGTGCTGTGTGTTTAAAAGAGTTTCTTTTACAATTCTTACTTTTTGGAATTTGGAATTATGTAAGTAAGGTACAGAGAGGCGCTCTGCTTAGCTGTAGCAGGTTTCATGTTGGTCACATGGAGCCAATTAGCCTTCCAGAAGTCTAATCATGAAACTTATACCCTTGGCTTTGTGTAACAGTCACAGCATTCATCCTGGAAGGGGGAGAAGGGGAGGAAAAAGAGAAATAATTAGCTTCCAGAAATGTGTACAATTCCAGATAGTGACCAAAATTACGTTTCTGATTTTAATGAAAGGTTTTCTGGCTCAATAAAATTTAGAGCAAAGCCCTGCTGGTTCAAATTATTAGTGCACTCTTTAGACCTGGTGAGTTTTATATAGTTTCATGTGGCTCTTTGTACATTTTGCACAGCTTTAGTTCAACTCTATTGCTCTCCTTGTAAGAACCCTTTTACAGACTTACATAGAGATGAAATTAACTCCTAAGGAACAGTATTAATGGAATGATATTTTTCATAATCTTCTTGGAGACTGGGATGTTTTCCAAAACAGCAGTATGCTTTTGAGTGGAAGAAAAATTACAGATCTGGGATCATTCTGGCTGAATTTAGGAACAGTGATAGTTTAGTAAAATGACACTCTACCAGGTAGAGACTGTAGCTGTAGTATGTCAGTTACAGTGGAGTGCATTGAGGAAGGTAGTTCTGGCTGTCCAGGCAGCAGTTGGCTTCCCCCCACATACAGTGCTCTCTTTTTGGAATTTCACTTAGTGTTGCTATTGTCTCAGTAATGTTTTCTGTGATTCTGCATCCCTCTGTAGCATCCTGAGTACAGCTGCAGTAATCACATGGAGCAGTCTGAGCTGGCAGGAGGGATGCAGGTGGCTTCTTCACTTCTAGGTCATGGGATTCAACAGGTGGGAGGAGGGAGCGTGGCAGAACTGCAGCTCATTTAACCATCTCATTTTAAAGCCTGTTCAGGACTGCTTTGATGACACATCAGAAGGGAGAGTTTCAAAGCAGTGCTGAAGTGGCTTGAGTTTATTTCATTTCTGTCATTAGAGAAGAAGATGGAAGACTTATTATCTGCAAGGTTAATGGCAATAAGTTAGGTAAGAACAAGATGAAGGAAAAAACTCTTCCTTCACTTCCATTAATAAAAAAAAGTCAACATTTCGTTCTCTGCAGGCAACTGTAAAGAGCTGCATTGGGCACACTGAATATTTTTTCCTGAAAGCAATCCAAACGTTGATTTCAGGAGAAAATATATGTTTTTGATACTTTCTAAGTATGAAATAAAGAAATTTTCACCATTCACCATTCAATATCACTCCTCTGATAAGCAAAACACAAGGGATCTTCACTGCTTGAAGCATTTTATAGGTAAAGTTCTGTTGTACTAGTTCCATTAATTATTTCTAGAAAGAAATAGGGCTTTTTAAATACTATTTTTGACGTGATTGTAGTTACAGTAGTCCTGGAAATATACTCTGTGTAGTCTAAATAGGTAATGTGTGTGAAGGGGCAAGACACTGATCATCATAGAGACAAGTAATGGGTTGATGCACTATGGTCAGATCTCTTGCAGAGGCACAGAATATACAAGAGAAGTTTCAGAAAGGGCCAAGACCTCCACCAAATAGTAGCAACTGTCATCTTGAGCTAGTCGTTAACCACTATTTACATTGACTCCTGCATTTCGTAGAGTGTTTATAGCCACTCATCTCTTGGTAGCAGTAACTTGCAGAATGCACACAGTGGATAAATGCATCAAGATGACAAGACTCATTTCACCCAGTACGTGGGAGTAACTGATGTGATGTTTCCATCTTTTGCAGGTACCAGCTGTCTGGCCTTGAGCCACAGTGGTTTCTGGTGGCCATGGCAGGGACATCACTGAGTGAGTGCAGTTCCTGCAGTGTGTGCTCCTTGCACCGTATCCTTTGCATCTGCTTGAACTGTGACACGTTACTGATGGCTTGAAGAAACAAGGAAGCCCATTTGAGTGGCCTGAATGTTCTGTTCAGCTCTGACGAAATAGGCAAAACTGGCAGGTGAAGTTAGATGACCCCTTACAACTGAAAATGACAAAAATACGCTTTTATGCCTGATTTTCCACATACTGAACATGTTAGTGTTCTGTTAGTCACAAGTCTCTTCATTATATGCTGCTCAACAGAGTTAGTAAATATATTACAGGAGACAGAAGGAAAATTTATATTTCCAGTAGTTTTTTCCTATGGATGTGACACATAACTCCTGGCTGACAGTAGTTCTAAAACCTTATGAAATACACAATCACTTCTATGTCCATCTGACTGATGGCACTGTTAAAATTGTAAGCTTGCGCTGATTGAGAAATGTGACTTCTGGAAAGTTATTCTTTTTCTGTCTCTGGTTGTCAGGGTGCTCTGTGTAAGGATGACATTTCAAAAAAGAAACATATCTAACATTAATTCTGGAGATATTTCATTATTGCAGCCAAGGTGGATAAGAAACAAAAAATAATTTCCTATCTAGAGGTGGACAGAGACTGTATTATTTTCAAAGTAAATGAGGTATTGATGAAAATGTAATAACAATTATATGACTGTTGAACTGAAGGAGGGTGATAGGACTAAATTGAATATAGCTGTAGTATTACATAGCTGGAGTATTAAAAACTTGCCATTATATGCATATATATATCTTGTGAAAGAGAAGTTTGATTTGCTTTTATATGTATGTATTTTTTCTTTTTAAAACAAAGACCTGTTATTTCAATATAGAAAGCTTAGCTTGAACTTACAAATTGTAGAACTGATGGGTAGGTGAGTGTGAGATGATTAATGAAATTATTCCTGTTCCTGGCATTACTCCTCCAATGTCCTGTATTTAATTCTTGTTATCACACTAACCTGTCTTGAAACATGTCATCAGTGAGTGTCATTACTTTCTTTTGTTCCTTGAAAGAGAGGAGACAGAGAAAAAGAAAAGCAAGAAGTCTGTTTCTAAATGAGATGTGGGAGTTGAAACAATTTCTCTGTATTTGGGGCATTAGATTAAAATCAGCACACTTGAGTGTATCTTAATTGTAAAACTGTTCTTGTCCTTTTAGTCTGTTTGCCTACTATAAACCTTTGGCCTCTAAATCTTGGAGGGCTCTAAAGGTGAATGTTTTATTCCTTTCCAAATCAAGATGTTTTGGGAGGTGAGCTTGCCTTGTCAAGTTCTTGGAGTGCAAAGGGATGACAATTCATCATGAGACATGGCAGGTGGTTAGCAGTGTACTACTGGGTTTAGATATGATTTTCTTTTTAAGGATTTTTCTGCATCCTTTTTGTTTTTTATGAATGGAAGTGCTGCCTCTTACACAGAGAGTGCAAAGAACCATCCAGGTACTTCTTTAAGAGGTGCAGTATCACTCAGGTCTCTCCCGTATTGGTCAGTCAGATGCAATCAGTTGGCTGGATAAATGCAGATTAGTGTGACCTTTGGGTTACCAGTCTGTGCTGAAAAACAGCAGGTGTGCAAGGAAATAGAGGCAACAGCAAAATTTGGAGGAGAGAGGTTAGCAGCAGGCAGAGCGTCCTCAGTCGTGGTGCTTCACTGTGAGGAAATTACATCGAAAGATTGCCTTCTTGAAAACAGATCTGTCAGTAATTTTGTAGAAATAAGGTGGTTTGAGTGTCGTTTGAAATTTCTAAAGGAGCTTCAGGAATCTATAAAATGACACATGAGATTCCTTTCTCATTACAGTTAACTTCAGGAAACAAACATTTTTTCTTTTGTGTATTAGAAATATCCATTTAAATCCTACATGTGTGCTCATATCTCAGTTTCTGGTTCCAGGAAAGAGTTAAATATTTAAAACATATTTCATTTATCTAAAGAGAACATGTACCCATGGGGCTCTTCAGTTTAGAAATATATTCAGGTTCAGGTGATTTCAATGTTTGCATGCTTGTCTTTGCCTCAGCTGGACCTCTTTTTCCTTTCTCTCTTCTTATCCAGAGTCTGCATCATTCCCATGGATTCCTGTTCCCTGTGCTCTTGACTGCCCCGTATCTGCAGAGAGCTACTTCTCTGCCCTCTACAGTCCAGTAGCAGCTCCCTCGTTCCTTTGGTTATCATATTGTGAGACTCAGCGATTCTAACTTTATTATTTTACACTTAAAAATATAATCATCCTCTCACTTGTACTGTCCACACATTCTAGTTTGGTTCAAACTCCCTAAAAGATTCAAAGGTAATAAGGTGGAAGCGTTTCCTATTTCATATTAAGCTTCTGCATCTGCTTTAATTTGCTTAAGGCAAAATACTTTTACAGCATGACTTGGAAGGGGAATTTAATAATGGTCAAGTTCTAGTTGCAGTCATTCACAGGGTCTAGGAGTATAGCTGCGAACTGGCACCTATGCATGAGCCCACATATATGAGCATGCACATACACACACACATTGATGCATTTTAACACCCCCAGCCTTGCAGTCTGCTGCAATACACACCCCATCATCCACACACAGCCTGTTCTGCCACGCTGGGGAGGAAGCGATGTGCTAATGTGTCAGTAAAGAAGCTGATGAGAAATCATGCTTTGGCTTCACGAAACATCCTGGAGAAATTTTACAGCAGGGGAGAGAACAGGTATTTTGACAGAAAGATAAGGAGGAGAGAAGAGGTAAATTCCTAAATGTGTCATGCTGAATGCAAGTGATGGAGACGTAAAGACTATTAGGAATAAAAAGCAGAGAAGAAAAAGATGGGAGAAGAGAGGGGGAAGGAGAGCCTTAAGTATCATGAAACAGATTGAAAGAAAGACCTGGTAGGAGAAACTGAGAGCATAAGAAAATTAAAACATGAAAGTGGTTGGGTGGGGAGGGGTTTGCAATGGTGTGTCTGAGCAGAAAATGATGATGAAGGAGTGAAGAGCATGAATACAAAATAAAAGGGTATAGCCGAAGAAGGAAGAAAATTGTGCACTTATTACTAAAATTTAGGCAGCTTTGCTTTATTGTATAATGCATGTATATATGCATTTCATAGTCGAAAACAAGAACTTGGTAACAGTGAGAGTAATAAATTACAATGAATAAAAAATTGGAAAATTTAATGAGAGAAGTGTAGGACTGGCTGAAATCTGGAGACCATTGGCTCACTCTTCACAACAAGATGATTAAATGTGGCAAACCCTAGAAGCTGCGTCAATGTCTTTGATAATAAGCAGAGTTTTCTGCCATCTTTAAAAAAAAGAAAGTAAGAAAGGCATAAATAATAATTTGTCTTTTCATTTACATATCATACATTGTGAAATGTCTTTGTCCATTTAATGTTTGTAAAATTTCACGAAATAATTTCAAATAATAAGACAATCCTACTTGTTTTCATAAGCGTCTGTACTAATAACATTTTTACTTAGTAAAATGAATTAAACATGACCTACATAATAGCTAAATATTTGTCATGGTAATGCTTTTTGTGAGAGATCAATTATTCTGAAGCACTCAAATCTTCCAAAATAAATCCCAGATTGTGTTATTGGAAGGTAAAATAAAAAAATTTATAAGACTGTTATTTTTACGCAGAGGCACTATAAGAAAAGTAGAATGTTTTCCATCCTAATAGCATGTAGTCTTTTCTCAAAATATTCATATTTTGTGAACAATATTCATAATTGAATGAACAAGAAAGCTAGTGCAATGTAGGGGGCTGACAGTTTCTGAACAGACCATGACATTTAGAAGGGAAAACTGTCAGCCAGGTGATAGACTTTGGCTTTTCTTGTGTGCTGAAGTTTGTATTCAGTTCCATTACTAACTGTGTACAGATTTTGAAAACTAGGTCATGAGTGGTACAGAATCTTTTTATTATGATTTATACTCTGCATGTTTGAACAACCAAAATAATTTTCATGTGTACCATGAATCATATCCCTATTTTATCCTTATTTTTCACTTTTTTTCTTTATATAAGCAAACTCCTATTGATTTTGAGCAGATTTTCCTTGAATGAGAGTTGAGGAGGGACTGTGGTATTTGGCCCGAAGGATTGTATAAGCTAGTATGACTCATAAGAATTTGGAGACAATATATTTTAAAATTATTTTCTCTCAAGTACATTACTACATCTTGCATGTTACTAGGAACTGTCTGAATGTTGTTACCATATGGATAAATAAACTCTCCCATTCCCTGTTCACTCATTTTTCAGAGCCTCCCTCATTTTCTTGGCAGGTTGTGTTGCAGAAATACTGTTGATGGGGCTCCTCAGCCCATGCACCCTGATTCTAAAGCTCTGTCTGAAGAGCCTGGTATCTGGCTTTTATTTATCCACAGCCTTCTTCTGAAGACAGCCCCCCTTGGTATAAATCTTGACAGCTTACATCAAGGTCTCAATCTTCTTTCTCCTTGTGATGGAGTTTGTGAGCAACGGTTGAGAAGTCAGCTCTCTTTCCCTTATGTCTCTGGAGCTTTTAGAGCTCTGAAAATACCAAGAGCGTGACCCTCAGTTATATATATGAAAATACTATTTTTTTCACCAGAAAAAGAACAAATAGGAACTTGTCAGTCAGTCTTTTTGAAAGCAAATTCTGTCAGGGAAGCTAGAGTCTGCGTCTGTCGTTTGGCTAAGAGTATAACTGTGGCCCAAATGTGAGGCACAGTGTAAAGCAGTGCTCAAATTAATGAAAGAAGTTTCTGCCCTCGTGCAGTGACTCTTGTGAATCAGGACAGGAGCTTTCTGTCAGTTATGGTGTGCTGCTCACAAGCCTTTTCACCAGGGACTGCACACCTTGGGAGTTTTGGCGATGCCTGCTATCATGGTATATGTGGGAAAAATAGGTATTTTTACCAGGGAGCTGGAGCCCAATGTGTCTGAGCAGTTTTACACTGGTTTGGAGAAAGCCAAATAAGAGAACATTTTAAATTATCAGAATAGTGTTTCTGATACATATATATTCACTTTTTCTCAAACAGATAAAACTAGTTATTCAGATTGGCTCAAAAATACCTGTGTGTTTCTTGTGGATTTTTGTTTGAACCCATATTGTAGATATGGACTTGTGGCTCCAAATGAATTATTTTAAATTTCAATAGAATGTTGCCCATAATTGGAAATACATGCTCTCTGGTAAATAAGAATAGATTGAGAAGCAAACTAAACTAAACAAAACTTTTTTAGTCTTATGACTTGATGGTCAACATTAGAGTATGGTGAATGCTTGTAAATTGAAAATACAGGTGGAGAATAGGATGTTACTCTGAGGAAATGATGTGTTTTTGAAAAAAGCAATTACCACTCAAGAAATGAGAAGGGAATTTTGTGTACTGGTTGCTAATCAAGTATTGTGTATTTGTACACCAGTCAAATTCTTTTCTTTAATGGGTGCACAAAATACAGCTTCTTAGATGTTATCTAATATGCAAAACAATATATTTAAAAAAAAACCCCTCAAACCTTCTGCATAATGTTTTTTGATAGCAGATGTAGATCTGTAGCAGCATAAATTAGAGCATTGTTCCAGAATGCTAGTGCATTTAAAGTCATGTCAGTCATGGGCAATATTAGAGGCTGCTTGGCTCTTGGTCTCTTTGGGCAGGGTTATTTCCAGTGATATATTCTTTTTTGATATAGCTAAATAGTTTTCTAAGTGCTTGTTTTTTAGCTATAATTAATCCTTTGAACATCTATAGCTGTTCCATTAAGACTCTCATAACTAATGAATTAAATCTGACAAAATCCCACTGGAGATGCATTTAATTTATTGGCTTTAAAATTCTAATGGAAGTAATTATGGATGTCCGAAGGATTAAGGATTACTTAACTAAGAGGTCAGTCAGCATTGCATCCATTTTAGAGATGAATAAACTGAGGTGGTGGGAGATAAATGATAAATGTAAAGAAAAGTGTGTTAGAAAGACAGGAATGGAAGCCGAAGCTTTAGTCAGTGTAGTTGAACTATATGGAAAAGCTCTGAATCTTCACTCTTTCTTGAAGGATTCACAATATGTAGTTCATTGCTTTTCATTTTAATTGCAAGAATGCCATCCCTTTGAAAAGCATAGAGATTGCATCTGAATTGTCCTAAGTTTGTTTCCTTCTCCTTCCCCATCTCCACTTTGTGTGACATTTTGGAGCAGATGTGTTTTCCTTCTTTTCAAAAACTGACAGTATTAATTCAATCTGTAACTTCAGAGATGGAAAAGAGTTAATAGAAACATTAATAAGTACAACCTTAATAGGATTTGAACTCGCAACCTTTGAAATATGAATTAGGAATTTATCTGGTAGTCTACACAGTCATTCATTAGCAGCTGTGGGAATTTACAGGTGTTAAATTAGTTAGAGAAATGCTGCACTATTCCATGAATGCAATAAAAACATAATGAGAATTACAAGGAAATAAATTAATTCTAAAAAAGAAATCTAATATAAGGGCAAAAAAGTTCAAATAAAGCCTGCTCTCTAGTTTATAACAAGATTTCTGAGATGTCACCAATATTAGACCTAATATTGCATTATTATGCTTCACTTGTTGAAATATTTTCATTAAATGCAATCTTTAGTGATAGTTTTGCCCTCCCTCTTTAAAATGCCTTCATTTTAAATATTTCTGTGCAATAGTTTGCCTTTTGAAATGATTTTGCAGTGGGATAGGTTAGAATTAGAAGCCCCTGGTCTGAAGCCTCAGTCAGGAGGAAGCTGGCTGCTCTCAGGTATTGGTGAGCCAAGGAGAGGGGGAGCACAAAGCTGCTGGAGGCAGATGCTGCACAGAGCACTGTCCCTCAACTTGGTGGGGAGGAAGACAAAATGGATTGACCAAGGCTGAGTTATATTTCAGATATGCGACAGCTTTAAAAATTTTGAGTGAAAAGTATGTTTTAGCTTCAAGGGTGTTAAAATACTGTCATCCCAGCTGGCTAATGCATGAATTAAAAAAACCATGACCAAATGTAGAAAAGCTTTGACTTCATGTATAGGACTTAGGTTAATTAATGCAATTTTAGGTCTCACTTTGCTTTTCTTCCTTCTGGTTTTAGAAAAACAAAAACTCAGGTGTAAAGCATTTTCAGTCAACAAATGCAGGAATTAGTTGTACCTCAGTGAAGGGAGAATGAAGAAACTTGTTACAGGGGCTTATAGATGATAGCTCAGAGACCAACTCTGTGGGCTCAGCAAATCCATATTATCCACATCCATGTAAGACATTTTGCTACATTACTCCCTGCAGTGTCTTCTGCAGTGTGTTACTGCTGGTGTACATTGCCACAGCAGTTGCAATGGAGGAAAGAACTTACACTTGCTTAGTGGGGAGAGTAGTTCATTGGCACACAGGGTTGTGCTATGATCGCTGCTGAGATGTCAGCACAGATTCCCCAAATCTGATCAGTATGGATGTACTAGCAATGACTGTGGGCTCTGTGTGTCTTTTCACACAAAATAAAGGCTGAGTAGTGAGGTGGGATGTAGTCAAAAGCCCTTCCTCACCTGAAGGAAAAGTATGAAAAATGTTACTCTTTGATAGATCTTGCCTGTGTCAAGCTCAGGGTGTTTAGAATTTGTGGAAACAGACATACTCATTTTGTCAAGAGCTTTTGGGTCATAAACTGCAATGTGATCTATGTTCCTGAGTTGCACCCAACCCGCCTGAACCTTAAGTCTGTAGAAATCTTTAAAAAGCCACAAGCCATTCAGCACAGCGTAGCATGAACAGAGTGAGACAATGTCAAGTTGCTGAATGTCTTCTGACTTTCTCTTTCCATTTTTCTTGAATAAAGGAGGTGTAAAACACTCCTGGATTATAGTAACCTCTTTTTTTTTTTTTTTTTTCTTTTTTTCCCCTCCTTGCTTTGAATTTATTCCAAAGCATTTTCGATCATTAGGGAGTAGATAAGAATTTCAATTTTAGCCTTTGAATATTCTTCTGGAATATTTAATCAAGTGGATAAGAATAGGATACAGTCAGCTTCTTTAAGTTTATACCCATGAGTTTCCTCTCCCAGAATATGTGATCATCATTTAGAGCAAGTGGGTTAAGCTGAATAAAGGTCTCCAACCCTTGAAAGAATGTGGTGAGAAATACCCAGCTATGTTAGAGATTTATTTTGTTGGTTGGTTTTTCCAGTGAGGAAAAAGAGCCTCTGCTGCCTGGAAGCCCCAGTTGTGAGCAAGCAACTTATATTGGTGATGGTACTGTCTGGCCCCTCTTCTCAAAGCTTTTTGTTGAATCAGTGAGTCCTGATGGATTAGTTATGGGACAGTTATACTGCAGGCATGTGGACTGATTGTCAAGTTAATGTCTCTTGTTGTCTGTGGGTTTTCCCATTTTATGTTAGCTGTCTTGTTTTCTGGCTTTTTCTATTTGTTAACATCTATTTTATATTGTGATATATCTTCAGTGTGACATCCTGTAGTAAATACAGGGAAACTAGGACTTGCTGGCAGCAAACACGATTTAGGATAAAATTGCTGTTAACATTGAATTCAGTTGTGTTGTATGACTTAAAATGGATTAGGAGCCTGTTCTGGTCCTTAAGAATTGCATTATTTATTTATGAGCATATTGTTTTCATATATCTAAATATATATTATTTACATTGAACATATCTATTATATTGAATTTAATGTATTTTGAGAAAATACTTGGAATTTAATGACATTTCATGACTTCTCAAAATTAAGGTTGAAACATGCATCACAAAAATGTTTCCTACATTATTTAAGAAAATATATCTTTTTCATTTGTTATATTGGTGAGATAATGGCATTCAAATAATTCACAATTTATAGTCTTTGCATATAGAGTATTCTTAATTTACAGATTTAAGACCATAGTGTTTCATTAATTTAAATTGGAACTATAGACACACATATGTCACTGTGTGTGATTTTTGTGAAAAAAAACCAAAAAAAAAACCCCCAAAAAACATGTCAGGAATGTCTTAATATTTTAGGTCTTAGAAAAATAAATGATCATTACAAAATACACAGTAATCTGGACAATCCTAGAAATCCTGTTTGATCATATGTTCTTTAAGATTATTGTCTTTAAAATACTTAATATTTACTTGAAACCTTTAGGATCACTTACACTTTGTACGATTTAAATGAGTAGCTTGAGAAGTCAACCAAAAAAAAGAATTTGATGTCAAACACTTCAGATCTCTCTGGAATGCATGTTGTACTTCAAACTTTTAGTTAGTTCACCCTGCTTCCTCTCATTTCAACTTTTGGAAGTATTTCTTTCTGTCCTTTAACAGGATTTTTTAGTTTCTTGTGTGTTCGTGTTGCTGGTTATCACTGCTAGGTGAGAGGATTTTGGTTTTGGTTTTTTTGAGGGAGGTGATGTAGGACACTTGAAAAGGATGCAGGTGCCTCAAGGGTCTGCAGTACCTCCAGAAGGTGGTTTAATTTTCCCTCCTCAGCACTGTCAGAGAGAAGGCTGCTGACTTTAAACAGTATAATTTCAACTGTGCAACTTTTACTGGCTCCAGATGGATGTGAGTCCTTGCTGTTGCTATATGTTCTTTGTTCCTGCATGTCTCATTTCTGACTAGGGACCTGAGGACAGTGCCCTGACTTTACAGTATAGAGCATGACCCCCACACATCCTTCTACTATAATAAATACTAGTGGGGTTCTTTTCCTCAGGCTTGTACCAAATGACACAAACAGTTTCCGGTGACCTTGTGTCCACTGTTCGGTCATTCCTTTAAAAAACAATTTCATCATAGTGTTTTGCTTGGCAAAATTGACGTTTCTAAATATTCCATTAAAGAATCTGTAATATTTAAGAATTGCAATGCAAATTATCCCCTCCATTACAGGAGTGCAGGCTCAATGACTTGTGTTCTTTTCTGTGGTTAACTGAGGGGACAAGCAGTTATTCACTGCACTTTGTTTTTTACCTACTGATCATCTTTAATTGTGCTGAGTCTCTTCCCACATGCTCCGTTATGCAGGTATGCTCATTCAATTCATATGAGATTTTATCCCTCTGTCTTCAAGATGAGCTCAGCTCTGGCTTCTGTATTGAACTCTTTATTCAGTCTTTCTTGTACCTGGAAGTTCCCAGAAATTCCCAAACTTCTGTCTCATGCATTCATTTTACTGTTCTATTTCTTCATTTTTAAAGCAGTTTGATGCAGCTGAATTGTCTATTTAAATCACAATCGATTGTAGAAAGTATGTAGAAAGTACTAGAAATACTCTCCAAAATTTCTGATGTACTTTCAGAGGTGAGCTAAGCATTTCTGAAAGCAAGTCTGATTGTTATCCAAAAGCTTCTTGGAAAAGAAGAATCAGATGCTTTGTGTGTCCCTGCCTCATATCTCCCACTCCTGCTCAGGGGGAAACTGCTTTAGAGACCCTTCATGTTCAAATAAATATGAGCATGTGCATTACTCACAGCATTAGTAGGCAATCAGACTCTTGCACCCAGGAAAAATAAAGAAACATGGTTCTGGGTTTTAGCATGCATGCCCTCTCTCTTTTTAAAGAATATGAGAGCTCTAGAAGGGGTCGTTAGGCAGGATAGCTTGGTATGTTGGGTAGCATTCTTGCAAGGTTCAAACCAACTCCCCAAAAACACAGGTTCTTTAGGCAGAACATGTGCAGCAACACTGACACTATCAGTGGAGTGAGAATGACAGAGTTTGATGCAGGGTTGTATGAATTTATCCTGTATCATAAAGATAATTTTAGCCTGCAATTTAGCAGGATCTGACATTTTTCTGTAAGTGGTGTAAAGTGTTATTGTGCTGATTTGGACTGAAGAGTGTGGGTAAAATTAAAGCAGTTCTATATTTGCTTCCTGCAGTTTTCAAAGTCTGGAGTAACTTACAGATATAAATGAAAAAATATTAGACTGATTAGTAGATAAGTAATAGATTGTACAGTAAATACTGTACAATATAGTGTACAGTAAATATGTGTAGGTAATGGGAAATTCTGTATGGGTTTTGGCCTGGAATTTGTATGCATTGAAAACAACCGTCAGCAGCTGTCTGGAAATCTCAGCTTTCAGATAGTCGGCTGTCCTGCTGCTTTGTTCAGTTGCTTTCAGAATAACAACTGAGGATTCCAGTGGCTCTATGGCACATCATATCTTGGGCTTGGGTAAGGATCTCATTTAAATAAAGCAGTACTTTCTATACAAAAAAAAGTTAATATTTTAGTGTGACATGCAAAACTGATGAATGACATTCTGTAAGTCCAATACCTTTTTTTCAGCCCGTGGCAAATATGCCACTCCTTTTGTACAGGCCAAGAAATTAATGAATGATTTTATTCTTCCCCTTTGCAGCCTGCACTGGGTAATTATGTATTATTAATAATGCAGCAGTACAAATGATATTAAATGAACTACATTTGTTAATGTAGATCTTATCCAACTGCTTTTTCCATCGGTGGACTGTTTCTCATCAGGGGGTACTAATTAGCTCTAATACGTGGAACAATGGGACAGAAATCCAATCAGATAAATAGGATAGATCTGGAAAAATCCAGGAAGGAAGAATACAATTTAAGATTCTGAGCGAATTATTAAGAGGAGAGACGAGATATTCATGGTCATTTGAAAATAGTAGCAACTCTTGTTCTACCAGGTCTATAAAGACTCACAGAATAAGCCATTTGTCAAACCTGTAATATTTTTTTTCTTTTGCAGTGATAGAAGAGCATGTAAAAGCTTTTGGAGTCTTTACTGTGTTTGCTCTTGTATTTATTCAAGCTACTGTGTTGATGAAAATTAGTGATAGTCTATTGCTGTTAGGTTTTTTTTTAATCCCTAACCTCCTGATAAAGTTCTTTCTCTCTGTCTATCTGTTTGAATAATAATCTGTTAATTTTTACTCCTATATTGCCATACCTTTAAATGTGCTTATGCAATACACAGCCATAATGCATAAATGTAAAGGATTTGATCTCACTGCCTAGAAATCAATAAAAAGATTATTGTAGACTTCAGAGGGTGTAGTATGAGACTAAGTAATCATTCCTATAGTTAATGTACTGTTGAGACCCAGTTCATATCAAAATGAAACCAACATAATTTCATTTGAAGGCAGGGGTTACATCTGTGTTCACAGGACAGAAATTAAATTAATCTCATACATTATTAACTCTACTTCACATTTGCATTGTGTTTCTTGTTAGTAGAGTCCAGTGGTTCTTGCATGCTGTGGGATGGACCATTATCATCCAACTACACAGTTTTCATTTCCTGTCCATCTACAGCACCCTGAAACTGGAAGCTCGCTTGAAAACCTGTGGTAGCAAATTGGGCGCTCTGTCATCTGAAAGTTTGTAAACCATCACAGCAGGCAGTGTTTAAAATCCTCCAGAAAGCTGGATTGCCTCATACATTTTTAAAGATAATCAATTATACGAGTTTATATTCCCTCTGCAGCGGTGGAATCTGTTCCTGTTTGGTAACGGCTCCGCCCTTCCCCACCGCCCATCAGTCACAGCACAACAGCCCTGGCACGGCCCATTGCCATCAGCTGGGGAGTGAGGGGTGTTTGTTGGGCTGGGGGCTGCAGCCGGCCCTGGGGTGCTCCCCCAACTGCCCTGCAGGGTGGGACACATTGGTGAGCATGTGTGGTTACAGACAGGAGCTTCAGGAAACACAACACTGCTCTTAAAACTCTGCACAGCAATATACAGATTCGGAACTATTTACATTTTAATACAACTATTTCACGTAATTAAAGTAAACAGATAAGCAGATCAATATGTTGAAACAGATGTATAAATGTACAGATAGACATATTGCACAGAAACCTTAATATTTAATCCAAATGAAATACTCTCTTCCAAATATGCCCTGTAGGAGTTTTGCTCAAGGCTATGCTTAGGTATAGTCAAAAATTCCCGATAGCTAGTCACAAGGGAAAATATGTTCTCTTACAGATAATTGCTACTGGCAGCTAGAGACCTAGAGAATTTGATGTGCAATAATGTGACCTGACTATGTATTAAACCTTTTTGAAGGACATGTGTAGAAAAATTTTATATGCTTTTCACACACTGTATTTTTTTTGGAATTTCACTTGTGTTAGCACATTTTTAACAACTTTCCTATGTTTAATATCTGTTACATTTTATCCTGATATTTCTCAGCCATAAAATCCTAATATTATGTGGTTTGTGTTTTTTTTTTTTCAAAAAAAACGAGCTTAAAAAAGCTTAGGTTGAAGAGGAGGGTAAAGAGGAGATGGGAATGAGAATAAAACCCAGGTCACTTGTAAGGTATATGTAAACAAAGCAGAGTTGCATTATTGATGATAGAAGTGGAGAAAAACACCCAGTAAATATTTTTTGTTTGAAAATACGTGATTAACCATACAACAGCTGCTTGTTTCTCCTGCTCCAGTTTGATTATCTTGTAAGCATCCAGTTTGTATCCATATACTTGCATATATGCCATTCTTTTGTCTCTTAGAAAAGCTTAAAAGAAGATTGCCTCTTTATACTAGAAAGGTAACATGTTTTATATTGCCTTTAATCCTATTAGAAAGCACATAACATTTGTACAAAAATAAGTCAGATTTGTTTGCTATTAGACTTATCCTTTAGTGCTGGTTTGTTTAATTTGTTTCCCAGTACTTGGGGTTATTACTAACCAGTGATGTATAGTTTGAATTTTCATAAAATTCCAGGAACTGAAAATGAGCTTCCAAAAGATACAAAATGACAAAACTTCAATAAATATCTTTATATATCTTATAAAAATTCTTGATATAATCTTGTTTTCATGTTGGCAGTTGTTAATAGGCAATAAATATATATATTGTTGTTCAGTGGCCAAAGTTCAAAGACTGGAGTAACTGTTTCCTTGCATGATAAAGTCCTTTTGTTCTATTTATTTATTTAAACCCCATCCTGGATTCCAAATTTTGATCTATAGTTGATACAAGTCACAGAAACTTTTATTTTGTCTTTATAATTTCCATTTTTTTCACACTATATATGAATATAGACAACAATACAGTATTTCCATGTAAGTTGGGATAATATTTCAGTTTAACATAGACATCTAAATAAAACATTGCTTGACATTGTTAATACAAAAGAATTCTGACTTCTTATAAAAATGTCATGGTTTTACAATAATTTGTATTATTGCAATATATGTGGTATTTGTGGAAAATAGTAGAATGTAAATTATAGGAATTAAATAGAAAAATGAACTGCACAACTATTCCTTCAAACTCCTTGAGCTGGCCAATTTAACAGGGCTACAAACTTTCTTTGGTGCATCCCAGTTTTGTGGATGTCAGGATAGACAATTTGCTGGGATTCAGCAAGTCTTTAGTCTTGATCCCACCTTCTTCTGAAGTTCCTTCTGTGGGAATACAGCTAGAGAGCCGAGCTGGGAGCACTGCTCAGCTCATGACAGAAATGGACATGTTAGCATTAGTAGGCTGCCAGCCTTGGCAACAAAAAGCAGAAGTTTGAGAAAGGAATCCAAGAGACAGTGATGTGCTTGGTATGATACATGCTTAGCAAGCAGAACTTAGATAAGACAGCACAGACTTGTGTTAGTTAGTGTGAGGCATGACTTAAGCAATGTACTTGGCAATATTATTTGTTATATAATGAAAAGGTATATAAACTCAGCTAGGTGTATCAATAAACAGCTTCATGTGCATAACCCGTGGAGTCCATGTCTCTCTGTCAATTGTCGTCACCTTCTTTGCATTGCTGCCTTGCAATAAGTACATTTCATAATTAAGGTTCAAATGAGAAATTATGAAACTGTCACACAGTTTTGTCTGGAAGGAAATTCTATGGCTTTCTTGTCCCCAGGGTGTATCTAACTCAGCTGAGTGAGGCCTAATATGCTGCAAACTTGATCTCTTTACCTTTCCAGGTAGATTTGAATTAGAAGTTGTTCCATTTGAGCTTTGATAGAGGCATTTTTGTACTCCTTCAATTCCACAAGAAAGTGTCAGTGGAGTTATAAACGCACCAGGAGGGACATATATTTCCAGTTTTCTGTGGAGACATTCTGGTCCCAGTTGCTGTATGATGTGAGGTAGACAGGTGGCATCAGGCAGTTATCAAATAAAAGATGAAGGCAGCAGCAGCAGCAGGTTACGGCCTCGGGCTCAGCAAATATTCAATTCAGCTGCAGCAGGTTCAGACCTGAGGCGGGACAGCAGAGCTGATCCTGCAGAAACAGAGTCAGACCTGTCACCACTGTGGCTCATCCACCAACATCTGCAACGAGGAGGCTACAGAAACACTGTGGAGCTGTGCAGTTATAGGTCAGTCAGGCAATTTGCGCCATCTGGATTGCTCCTTGAACCCAGAATTCCCCCAGAAATGGGAATTTGGTAACAACTGCTGAAAAATCCTGTTCACGGAAAGGTGCATTGCTTAGGAGAATTTGAAAGTTGTTTTTATGGAGTGTGTCAAGAAAGACAGGTGTAAGCAAAGAAACTATAAATAGACATAAAAGATGTCCCTGTCTTGGCTATTGACAGCTGCTGAATAGGCATTGACACTGACACAGGCCACTGACATTGGGCCACTGTAGGATCCTGAGGACCCTGGGAAATGAGAACACAGGATCAGCAGAATTCATGGCCCAGGAAGGAAAGCATGAAAGAGAAAACCCTTCGCATATGTCTGTAAGAAAATCTATATTCAAGCAAATCTATACGTCTTCCTTTTATGTATTTGCCCCAGTGAAAGTATTTTAGCCCCAAACCTCTCTGTTTCTCCAGTATTGGTCTAATTTTCTTTCTCTCCATAACCTGTGCTGCTCTTGGATCCTTAAGACCAAAGCTGAATATAGGAACTTTACTACTACACTTTGAGCTGCAAAAAATTGAAAATCATCCCTTCTGAAAAAACTCCCCAAAATAACCCTCTATGTAGATAAGCAGAGCTTTCCATCTTCTAAAATTCATAACATAATATGTATATTCTAACAAATAAAAAAAATTCTAGGTCTATTTTAATCTTGACAGTGAAATCACTTGAGAGTGGAGGTACTCTCAAGTTGTTACACTGTATAGTCATAAACATTTGGGCTTGTTATTTCTAGCACTCAGAGCTCAAAGTCAATGGGAATCTCTCCATAAATATGAAGCAAGAGATCAATCCTGAGAGCACAAGTTTTATTAATTGAAAGGCTAGACCTCAATAAAGTAAAGTGAAATATAATTCATAGAAACCAATCGATGCACTGATCCTCAAACACTCATGTAAAAAAAATAAAACAAAAACTCCAGCTATAGTTTCCTGTTAAAAAGTAGATAAAGAAACAGGAAGGAAAGACGAAGAAAAGGTCTGTCTGTCCTGAAAATTATATCTTCTTTGCACATGAAACTCTTCTGAAGTCAGTGATAGTACGGACTGGAGAACTGCTAACTTGAGAACTGCAGCCAGAGAAATACGGGGGCAATGCACCAAGAATTTTTCTCTTTTGCCAAGCATAGTTGCATTGGTTTGAAATGCAAAAAAATTGATTAACTGAGAACAAGATTTTTCATTTCAAAGAAAAGAGAAATGAGATTTTTTCTGGTCTCATCAATGACTTTGAAACACTTGGGCAAAGAAAATGTATAAACTCACTGTGTAATTCTGTAATGATTTAGATCAGTGACAGACAGCTTGTCTGTGAATTCATCCATGGGTATACTTTACTGGGATTTCTAAAGCAAATGCTGAGGTCTAATTCTAGGAGGTTGTTATGAAATGGTAGAACAATCCACAGGGGATAAAATTCTTTGCTAATAAACACCAGTTAAAAACGACATAATTGCTGAATAAGCACTTTTTAAAATGAAAAATATCTTAAAGTTTTTAAATAATGCACATTTAACGTAGAGTGGTATCTCTGAAGCAGATGTCTCCTTGACATGTGCATTCAAGCTGTTGGTGGTGACCTTGTAGGGCAAAGCAGTTTTGAAAATTAGTTTTTGCCTCCCAATCTGTGAAAATAGTGCTGTAGTGAAGATTTAATAAAAGTCATAGCTTCTCATATAAGCTTATTTCAGCAAAGTAAACAATTAAAATAACAAATGTCAGCTATTTCTCAGCTTGACAGTTAACACAACACAGCTTTTGCTTAGCATGATGTACAGAATGTATGGGAGGTATACCTATAATTCATTTTATCTAGGTATGGTTCACCTATTATATTTTAATACAGTGATAAATTAACAAACAATGCAGCAGTTTTCAAAGTGGTGTGAGAGCTTGGGGAAAACCCATCTGGCATTCAAAAAGAGTATGGCTAAAAAAGAGGAGAAAAATGAAATCAGGGAATTTCTGAAGGATTTTAAGCTTTGCAAAGCAAAGGAAAAAGATTTGTAACCCTTTCTCTTGACTTTTAAATTCTGTTACCTTCTGGAGTGGAGCAGAGATAGAGGAATAAGGTTTACATATTTATTGCAACATGGTTTTTGCCTAAAATGAAAAAAAGCAAGAGGGCAGAGTTATTGTTTTGAGTTACATGCCCCTGTGAAGTTAAATGTCACTCAGGAACTGAGTCAGAAGGAAGCTGCCATCACGTACTCTAAAAACCTTTATACTGACAAATGGACGTGCTGGGTATTACCACAAGCTAAAGCAGCCCTTGGGGTTTTTGCCCACTGCTGCCACCTCTTCTGCTGGGTGGAATCCCTAAAAGGAGGCAGCCCAGCCATGTGTCTCACATTGCCTGCATCCAGCAGCTTTGCAATACTGAAAGATTCTGTATGTGATCTTTGCGTTCTGCTGTGGGCAAGTCTGTGGATGCTTTCTTCTGTCGGCCTGATGGTTTGGTGTAAAAAAAGCATAAAAATGAATATCTGAGATTCAAGTTTCCATTCTTGACCTGCACCTGAGCAACTTTGTTAAGTCTGTGAGAGAAAGTAAAGTGTACAGTGTTTATAGCCTCTCCTTTTGCAGTGCTGTTTTGTGAATCCAACTTGAAGTGACAGAGGACTTTTAATTTCAACTACAGACATCACTCATTTGAATGGGCTGAACTGCTTGCTCTTGTCTCTTGGAATCCCAGAACTAGGTGAGCATGCTTTGAGAAACTTGTCCTTAACCTCTGCCACAGATTTCTTAACTGCAAGGTATATGAAATGGTATTTTTTTCTGAATAGTTTGTGAAATAGAGAAAATTCCCATTTGATTTTCTTGCGGAGGTAAGTGCCTCTTATAGCTGAGAAAGCAAATTGTGGAGACAGGTGAAAAGGCAATGGACAATGTAAATAAGGTGATAGATTCAGAAAAGTCTAAGCACAGGTCCAAAAGCAGGGAACAAGGTTATGAGCCCTCACCTCAGAAGTCAGCATTTTAAAAATTTGATGGTCAGTGACTAGGAAGCTTAAAAGTCAAAAACAACGTACTTGGTATGTTTCTGCACGAGAAAAGGGATTTTTTTTCCTAGAGAAGTTTAATATAATCTCTATTTGTTTGATATTCTGCTTTCTTTCCTGGATACAGTTAAGAAAACCTCTTTTAAATAAATAGTAAAACAAATGAGTGGGTTCTGCTCTCTCTGATTTTTATTTTAAATTTTTTTTCTGATCCTGTACTTTGTGGCACAATGCTTGTCATATTCAAGGAGAAGGACATCATGTGTGAGAACACTGTCAGAATACTGATAGTGGAGATCTAAATTTCTTCATGAATACCTGAGAATATACCAGCCATCAAAGGAAAAACCCCACCCCATTCTAACTGTTTTAATTTCTTTTTTATCCTGAATGATTGGAACACTCAAAACTGCCTGTGTAAAATGTAAGTCTTTTAAAAAGTTGTTCAAACCATCACATTCATCCCTTTTCTAAGTCAATGAATCAGGGAGAACACAAATGAGATTTTAGATGTTAATTGTAGGGCTTCCCATAGAAAAAACCTTCATCCAGCCTCCAAGAAGACACTGACTGAATTGCAACTTCTGTGTTACAATTTTATTCACATAGATGTGCTCTTGCTATTTATCATTTAAGTTTTGGCAGGCTTTGGCCTTGATGCTATGCTGTGCATTGCATTAAGTAGAGTCACTAGCAAAGAGAGGAGCTACAGCCCTTTCCACATCAGCTTTCTTGCACACTTCTCCTTGAGCATGACATCTTGTGTGAAGTGCTGGTTATTTGGCATTTATAGAAATAAATAGTACCAGGAGTAAAAACAATAGTCTTTTTCTTAGTCTTTAGAGATGGCTTTTACTGCTCTAAAATCTTGCTTAGCCTGATAAACGAGGTTGAGTAAAGATATGAATATTTTTATCATTGCAATCAATGTAACTGTAACCTACATACTTTTTATGGCAGCATTGATTCCATGAAGCAATGGGAAGGAATCATTCTGTTGGCTTGAAGACTGTCTGCAGAGCAATTTAGCAAGAGGAAGCCAGGAGTAGTGTGTAGTAGATGAGAGACTGGTTTGGCAAGAGTTATTGAAGTTTTCACTGGCAATTTTTGCCTTGTGAGTTTGCAGTCTGTCGGTCTCTAGGAAAGGAGTACTCAAGGTACTGAAAATAAATGTAGGCGTTAAAGGGCAACTTGTGAACTCATTACCATGGGATGTGTCTGCTGAGAAAGCTTAATCCTGATACTTGTGTTTCTGTGGGTAGAAATGATGGTTATTTCAGCTCTGTTCCTAAGGAAAGGCCTTCATTAGATGTGTATTTGGTCTTCTACCACAGACTTTTTGAATTTGAGAGGGGAGCATTTCTTGAAAGCTGAAGCCTATAGAACTTGCACTTAGAAAGTGATTAATTGTCTTAAAAGGGCCATTTATTTAAAATTAAATCATCGAGTACTATTTATCAAAGTAGAGATCTGATAACGTTTCGCAAACAAGTGCACTCACAGAGAAAAGTTACAGTGTATGAATCATCCCAAGATACCTCATCTCCACAAATTGCTATGTGCCACCTAAGCAGCAGGCGCTATGTGTGTTCTCCTAACAACTGCAAGGTAAAACATGTTGGACTGCAGTATGCTCATTTTTTGGGAAGCTATCTGGAAAATAGTAGAAGACACGACATGTAATTTCACATTTTCCAAGTGCATGCAGATGGTGAATTACCAGGGCTCAGCTGTATGTTCACAGCAGGACACAGCAAACTGAACGTGTGTGGGTCCCCCATGTAATGAATAATATTAAAATCATACTATTAGGCAAATCAGCCATGCCTAAAACATTTTTGAGAAGATGTAATGCATTTGTGAATGTACTGTCTTAAAACATTGTAGCTCAGTGAATGAACACATACAAATTATTTGCTGTAACCGTTGAATTGTAAAACACCTGATATCAGTAATGGTAAGAAGCTGGCCTATGCTGAACAAATTTTTGGTTGTAGTTTTCTATCAGATGTACCTTAATTATTCCCAGGACAATGTCAGTCCAAATATTGAAGAACTTTGGCTTAAAAGGTGATTCTCCTTCTACAGTGAATGCAAAAAAAAAAAAAAAATCAGTCTCTGGAGAAGGACTGAGGCAGAGATGCTGCTGAACGAGGGTCAAGTAGGACCTGTGGCAGCTCTTGCAGGCCTGTGTTCCCTGGCAGATGTGAGCCAGCACTGAGAGTCTTGCAGTGCTGAGAGCCAAATCAGCCGTCACACTTCAGTGCTGCATTCTCCACTGTGTGTTGTTTTAAGGGCCACCACAGCACCACTGGGACACTTCAATGGGTTGTCCTCAACATAGCTAAAAGAAGCATGTTAGAATTTTTCAAGCCCTAACTCTTATAAAAACTTGTATTTAATACATTTTGTTTTTACAGATCATTGCACTTAAATGTTATGTTTCACTTTGTGATACTTTTGGCATTTTCAGTATTTATGCAGTTATGGTTCACAAAATAAACATGATATTCTTGGAATTGCTGGGAAGGAGTGGTCTTGCTGATCCAATTCTGTATAAAATAGGCCCACTCTACTTGTGCAACACTTTTTATAAAGAGAAAATTCTGGCTACATCAAAGATGGTTATAAGCAGCAGGAAGGGAGTTATAATTCCCACAGGCCTAATACAGCTTTTGCTATGATCTGTGTCAATATATGTATGCCAGAGTGGGTCAAACAATATGAAATAGCTCAAACATTTGTCTTTGACACAAATAGAATAAGGCTGTTGTGTTATTTTTTGCAGGTTTTAAGATAGAGTTAATAATAGCTGTTACAATGTCTCTTTTCACATGCTGTGTTCAATTATTTCTGCAGTGAGAGAGTAAGGAGATCCTATTCCATTTTCCTTTCAAGGCATTAGTCATACACTTTTAGCACTGGAATTTTAGGTGCTTCTGATAAGTGACTTTTTGTTTTGGTCATGTTTTTCTTCCTTACATGTTAGTAAGAGCTGAATTGAATATGTCTCACCAGTTTGTATCTGCCTTCTACCTATGAAGGCAAGCAAATACTCGAAATACTCCGTTTAAATGTTTTGATTGATGAAGTTTTTAATTTCTCTTGAACAAGCCTAATATGTATGTAGTTCCTCCATATGAGGGTCATGTGTCTGGAACTCAAATTAATGATGGAGCGTTTTACACAAAAATCTGTTACTTCAGGAAAATAATAAGAGGAAAGTATCTTTGCATTCAGTTGATTTGTGAGGAAAAATAGAATTTGTTTAAGTCATGACCTCTTGGTACTGTGTAATATCTCATCAACTAAAATGCATATTGTAACCACTTCTCAGATAAATATTTATTGTGATCTGCTGCACAGTACAACCCAAAGTAACACAAGGTATAGGAGTCCTTTGGAGAAAGCTGTGAACACAGTCTGATTAAACTTATGAACTAAAGTTTAGTCAATTGCATTAAAAGGAAAGTTGCTTAAAGATAGGACATCAAAAAGTGTGTAGTATTTGTAGAGCCATTCTGTATGTGACTATCTGCAATCTGAGCCTTGTTCTGTCAGTCAAAACCCAAAGGTGAGAAGTAGTGATCAGTTTTCCTATCTTTTCCTCTCTATTTATGAAGAGGTTTATTTCCAACTCTAATTCACCTGTGGTAGTGTTTAGGTCCAGGTGTGAGGGACAAGACTATTTGTCTAGAAACTGTTGTCAGGCATTTACCTACTTAGGCTATTAGACACTTATTCCCTGTGACTATTTCTAGAAATCAGTCATAGTGTTGTCTGGCTCATGGTGGTAAAGGGTTGCTAAAGTAAACTGAAATAAAATATGCTTTATAGGACATTGTTATAATCCTACTGGTGAATTCAGAAGAAATAACCTTGTCACTGATCCCAGACTTCAACAGGAAAGATCTGTGTTCTTTGGAGATTTTAGTATAATATTGCAGTCTTGGGCAGTAGAATTTCCTTAGTGTCTGAACAAATCATTCTGTGACTGAAGTGTGGGTACATGCTGCATGTTTAGGTGCATCTGAGGAGGGACAGGGTGTGTCCTTTCCCCTTTTTTTAACTTCTCATATTATGGTTTCATAAGGGTTTTTCCAGTAAAATCAATAGGAACTGCAGACACTTTGCACTTGTTAAATGCAGGCTAGGTCTTTATTTTCCAGGGGGTAAGCACCTTTTGTGCTCGGTGACTCAAAGGTAACTGTGCTTGCTCAGCACCTCAAAAATGTGAGTCCTTACTGCAGGTAGGCACAATTGGAAATACTGGCTGTTTTCCCAGAAGGAATTTGGTTTAGCACTTTGCAGAAGAGGAGAGTTTGTCTTACCCACCCTTTGTCCTCAGGCTCACGGGTGACTTATATTTAGCTGTTATTGCTGGTACAGAATAACTCATTACAATGCAAGAGCCCAGTCTTCATGCTTCAGTCACTCTAAAGACTCCTCTAGTAAGCAGCACTGCAGCTCTTTTATAGTGAGGAGAGCTTTAAAACTATTTAAAGCTGTGAGCATATATGAAGCATCTTCCTTGAGAAGCACAACTTTTTATAATGCAAGGTAAATGCTGCTCAGTTGCATTTGGTGTAGCAGAATCAGTAGCACTTGACAGCTGAATACTTACAGAAACTAAAAGAAAAATATAATTACTTTCTCTCTCTTCAGTATTGGTAAAAATTTGAAATGCACTCCACTAAACCAGAGAAATGAGGAAAGTCCTTGAAGAGAGGCTTCTACACTGACTGGTAGATTTAGAACTATAGAGTTGAGAGGGTGAATAACAGCAGCTGTATCTCCTGTAGCTTAGATTCTCTCTCTCTCTCCAATACTGGCACAGCACTATTGTCATCAGCCCAACATTTTTGTCACAAAACACTCAGAAAAGCAAGGCTGATGCTCTAAAATTAGGGGATACCCCTGACCCCCCAAGAAATTCAAGCACTATGTATTAGCCATTTCAAAACTAAGAGTTGTTATATTTGTAGCTCATTTCTTTATATCCCATTTTAGAGCACAGCTTAGGGACATCATAAACATCTCAAGCTCGATTTCATTAATTAATAAAGTGAACTAGAATGCTTGTATGAGGCTGCTATTTTGTGGAATAGCTGTCTCCCTAAAAAGAATGAATTTCTGTGGACAGCATATATTGTTGACTTTGCAGCTTTTATAGATTTCCTATGCTCTTAAATCTTTTCAGCTACTAGTCATTCACTTAATGGATTGCTTATATTGACAATGACTATTCCTATTTCATGAATATAAAAGAAAAATTAATTTGATAATTGGCTCGATTTACTGGCATTTTTCAAGTGAAGGTTAATATATCTTCTATAGATATTGATTTCAAATGGTGCATATGTATTGACTGAATTTAAAGTTCTCTGCCCTCTTCAGAGGAAGACTCTTTGAACTAGAAATAGTCAAGTGAATCCAAGGAAAATATACTATTTTAAATGAAACTGCCATCACATAGTTTCAGAAAAATGTACTTGCAACTTCACTTACTACAGGATAGTACTTGTAAACAGATTGTCTGAAAAAAATGAAGTGCCTTCTTCTGTCAGGGTAGTATCAGGACAATTTTATTCATCTTCCTGTGAGTGCAGGGAAGTCAGCTATTAATGGACTTATAAATTGGAATATGCTTGGAATATATGGACTTATAAATAGAATTATAAAAGGCACAGTTGGTTTGTGTTTAGCATTATGCAGCAACAGTAAGAACATGGTATTTTGATCATCCAGAAGCAGTTTAGACTCTGGGTTGTACTGCAACCAGAATGATACAGCAAAACTCCGTTTCTTTTCCATGCCAAAGTAAAATTGTGTCACATAAATGTATTTTAACACCTTGCCAATATTTATCAAAGTCTCTATTGAGAAATGAATCACCAATTTTTGCTAAATAGTTAAACATGATACATGTAGTTTAGCTGGGTCTAGCTCTGTTGCTTGCTATGGGGTTTAGGCTGGTTGTGGTTTAGGTGTTGGCTACAGTAAATCCAAATTACCTGTAATTTTTTTCTCTCAACATCTGTGGTCTTGTGCTGTTTTTGAAAATTAAATGTAATTGCCTGTCAGACCATTCATATTGAGGATTGTCCTCTTCCTTTCGCAGTAGTAAATGGGATTTTGTGTTTAGCTTGAGCTATAGGGTGTGGCCATACGAGCTGAGCATGCTAACCCACTCTGTACCAGGCCTCTGTCCAGGCACAGGTTTCTGGAGAGGGCAGCTGCTGGTGGCATTGCTGCCCTTCTGCTGAAAAGTGCTGGATTTGGGGGTGCCTTTTGGGGTGGATGTGTTAAACCAGCTGTTTGAGTGTGCCCCCTCTCTTTGCTCCTGGCAGGTTTTCTTACCAGCTGCAAGTGGCTGTTCTTGGTTGTCACATCCCAGGAGCAGTGAGGACACACGCAGCAGCAGGTGGTTCTGGTTCAGCAGAGATTTATGTGCTCTTTGGTGTCTGCTAGGCATTAGGAAAGAGCTCCATAAGCTGCCTCATGGCTTTAACTTGGCTTTCATTGAAAAACATTAGAGAGCTTGTTCAGTAGGCTATTTCATCTCTGCTTTGATACAGATTGAAAGGCTTAGCGTAACATATAGTGTGTAATTTTTACCAATATAGTGTTGGTGAGTATTACATGAAGACATCTTTGACTTTGTCTGGCATTCTGTTTAGAAATACTGCCTCGTCACTTAAAGCCTGTTGTCCTTGAATACAAACTCCATTTACTATTTGAGTATTAACTATAACTTGAGTTTGATCTAGCATGAAACCTTGATGTTGAATGTTCTAATAATTTTCTTTTGAGTTAACCAACTGAAAGGGAGTAAACACAACAGCTATAGTTAGCAAAATTTGGCAGCTCATAAAATAATATTTTTTTCTTCTGGTACATTAGTTCCTGTAATAATTGAATAACTTAATCTAATTCTGCTGCTTTTGATTATAAATTTTACTTTTAAAACTAATTTCTTAAAGTTTGCCATGTTGTTTACTTGATTAAGATTAATTAATTAAAGAAGGGTTAACACAGATGTGGTTAACTTGCTGTGAATATGGAACCTGATTTGAAGCAAAGATCTTGAGTATGAGCAGATTCACAGTAACCCTTCTGCTCTCTTCTGGAGGTGTTTAATTCAAACTCTGACCTAAACTCATCTGGTTTAGCTGCATGACCTATGGGATCATAGTTAATACTGTATGGCTGTGGGCATACTGAGCATTATTATTTCATTAATATTTTGTCCACCAGTTTATAAATTAAGCATTTATCATGTAGAAACTGTTATGCTTTAAAAGATTATGGGGCTCGGCTTTGTCCTACCTCAGGCAAGAATTGTATTTGTTGTAGTGTAGTTTTACCAATGGATCGTGAGTCTGTAGTTTTGTTTTATGTCTGCTGAATAAATAACTCTTTGAACCACAGATCACACAACTAGTACTGACTAGTTTCCTTTGTTGGATACCTCCACTTGTACTAGATATCTTAGATACAGAGTTTTTGCTATGTTGTTAAAAAAATTATGGCCTAAATTTTTTTTGGACATAATGCAGTCCCTCAGAGTGTTGTGTTTGTATACACAAGAGTTTCTCTTAAAGCATGTCAATATTCACCCTGCTGTTGAAGGTGCTGTTACTATCGTGGACTTTAATGGGGTATAGATCTTTCCCAGAATCTGAGAACTGAAAGACTGCATATAGCCTTGCCTGTCTTAATTTTGGAGGTGGACAAGACATCAGATTAGGTAGGTCAGCACATCAGTAGGTATTGAACTAACCATAAAGGAACCTTGGAATAGTGGTTAAAGAAACATCGATTTTTTTAATGCTAGAAATATTTGTGCATAGGATGGATTTCCACATTTGCCCTTTACTACTGCATTGACAAAAAAATAAAAATCCACACTTGTTTGTTTTTCATCAGGTGGAAATGTGTAGTACACACAAATATTTGCCACCTTGTTTGACCTTGTCCCAAGATATTTACATCTTGGAACTCATTTAAATTTTCTTGTTTTGTTGGACTTTGAAGTATTTGGCAGTGAAAGAGATGTTGTTGACATACCAAATATTACTTTTAGCTTTAACTGCTTATCATACTGTATATGCTGCATGGAAATGAGAAACATTTAAACCAGTTGACTTAATCTGCTCTTTTCAAGAGAGAAGTGTATTTATTTAAAGGAAGGAATAAACAGCCAAGGTTCAAAATACTGAGTCTAATACACCTGAGTAAAATCATAACAAACCCTTTCTTAGGGATATTTAAAAAACATCTGTGTTTGAGCTGAAATGCTCCTTGCCTTAAGAAAAATAAAAATAAACCCCACGAAAAACAAACCAGAAAACTACAAAACCAAACCGTATGTCTGTTAAGGTATGGCCACACTGAAAGATGGGGGCACGTTGGCACAGCAGGTCCTAGCCCCTACCAGGCATGACAAATGTCAGAGACACAGGGATAGAATTTAATAATGGAGCTCTTATCTTGGAGTAAACAAAAGACCAGCACCTCCCTTTCCTGTTCATTATTGGGTAGCAGGACCATATCTGCTGCCTCTCTCATTGAGAAGTTCTCCCTCTTTCTCCTGAGATGGAAAACAAACATCTGGTTAAAAAATCGGTTAAAAATTAGTCACATGGGGTCACATCCCTCACTTGTTTTTTAAGGGGAGTCAGAAGCCCTTCTGGGTCTTAAGTGGCCCCCGTGCCCCATTTTGACTCTCACATGCTACGATAATAAAATAAACCAATATGACTTCATCTAAAACATTAATATGAAATTTCAGGGTAAAGGGACAGCATAAAACAAGCCAGCTGAGATTAAAGGCCACAGCTGAAAATTGGGGAATCAGGGGGAGAGGTTAAGTTGGAAGACAGTAATAATTGCAATAATAAACACCCCAAAGGAAGTACAACCCAAGTGAGTTTTGCTGTAATCTTGAACTCCCAGCCAAGTGATTTGTTGTTGCTTACCTGATTTACAGCATCTGCTAGAGACCCTAAACAAGGTTGTGCTGGGCAGGGAGCATGTGTAGGGTTAGGAGCAGTGCCTGTCCTCAACAAATCAGGATCTAAATGGGCCAATCTAAATGGGGTTTAGCATCTAAAAAAAATGTTATCATAGCAGTAAGAATTCCTTCCTGTAGCTTCAGTCTCTGTGATACCAGAAGTGCTTACTGAAGAAGAGGCCAAGGCTCAATTACTGAAGACTCATCAGAGTAAATTGAATGGCTGGAAGACTGCAGGGAGCAATCTTGCATCAGCAAAGGAGCACATTGTCAATGACCTATTAGCTCTATGTCATCTCCAAACTTGGTTGTATATGACTTGATTTGATTCATAACAGGCTGGGAAGGAGATACTTATTTGTCATACAAAAATAACCTTTTAAGCACCTGATGAGAAGTTTTTTACTGAAAGTAATAAAACCCCCGAAATAGCTCTTTTGAGAGGGAGGACAGAAGTGCTTTCTCCTGTGCTGACCTATTTATTGCCAAAAAGTATAGAAATACCTTCTGCATCCTGCCATCCCCTTGCATAGATTATTTTATTCTGTACAGTTTTAGTACAGACCTTGGCCCTGTACATCGAAAAGTGCATGCAAAGTTTAAATGAGCTAATATCAGATGGGATTGAGGGAGAACTTCCATTCCTTTATCAACATCTGGTGGCTGCTGACTTGGAAATCTGACATATAGTTTAACGCATTTCTTGTTGAGTGTTGGCCTGCCAGCCTTCGTGTGTGATCCATTACTACATAGTGTCTTGATAACTCTGAGCAAGGTCCCAAAGAGAGCTACACCTTTGCAATCTTCTGCTGCAGAAGATCAAATGGAACATGTAGAGACACTAACTCCCCCTCTCACCCACCTTTTTTTTTTTCATGTATTGTATTATAGAATTTAATCATGAAGGAAAGAACTCTCCACAGGACTTGTACGAACACGACCAAGTGAAAAGTCATGCTAGCTGTGGTTTAAATGTCTGGGGAACTGTCTGCATAAGAGAGAATGCAACAGCACCAAGAAGGAAAATATAACAGAGAAAAAATATTACAAGTATGAATTAATTATTAGATATCTGTGTTGACATTCACTGCCTTCTATTTCAATTTTTAATTATTAGCCTTTGTAGTTAATGAAAAAAGGTAAAAAATTAATCTGCAGAAGTGTTGGATCCTATAAATATCACTTAAGTTGGAAGAATTGATAATTATAATGTTTCAATCAAGCAATAAAACTTATATTAAGTAGCTGCAACATGACAGCCTATACAATAATATTAGAAAAATATTTACTCTGTGTTTGCAAACCAGTATGCAGAGCTTCTGAACACTTTATTTTAGTGTCTTTTCAATCAGTGTTTTTTAAAAAAATGTCAAATTATTCATATTAATTTTCTTCCAAAATAATTTAGAAAATCAGTTTCTCTTTAGATGGGGTGCAAAAACAAAAAAGTATTTTTCCTCACCTTCAATACAAAATAAGTGCAGTATGACTGTTTGGATGCTTGCATAAGCACATTATTTATACCATCATGAATTTTCTCAGTTTTTACTGTGCCTGAGTAATGTTCGTACTTGTGTTATGTAGATCTATTTGAACCAATTCAATAAATTCCGTAGCATCTTTTGGAGCAGGAGAACAGATTATGCGGCCTTAAAAGCTTATAACTTTCCACTTGTTTTTCAGCTTCTATTTCTGAATAGAGTGAGTCATAAGTAGTGGAGTGGTCCACACACTCTCCAATAGAGGACTCCTGCTTCAGCTGAGGTCAAACCACAGCCTCTGTGAGTCAGTTTTTCTAATGAGATCCTTAATTTCACAGGTACTTTAGCTGTACAAATAAAAATACATTTCTTGAAAAATCTCTTATTTAGCAGAGGACAAAGGACCTGTTGCATAAAAATAAGTAAACAGCGAAGGTACTTGGAACATTTTCACTTACTTTCTTTAATGATCAACTGTATTTAATATTTTTGGAATATATAATGTATCATTAGACAGTTCTCACTTTATATCACCACATAACCACAGAGCGTTCCTCATATACTAGTTTTATCTGAAATTTAATAGGATACTTGAAAGTGTTTTTATATATTTTATACATATTTTATGCATACATATATATACATACATATATATGTGTTTAGTACATATTTACTATTTACTGTTATTAACAATAAATTAGGTAAGATTTCCATTTGTTTCCCCTTCCCAGCACTGTGTAAATTTATGTTATATATTTGTAATCTTTGTTTGCTTCCTTCAGCTTCCGCTCTTCCTGCTAGGAGTAATAACTCTGGAGCTGAACTTTTTGGTAACATGAATTGATGCCAAATCCTTCTGATGTCTGTGTGTAGAAGGATGAAGGATCATTATTTGTGCTGGCTTCTGGGCTTTTTGGGGTTGTTACTTTATATATGTGTAAGTCTTTATGTGTTTCTTCCCTGTGCTTCCAAAAGTAGAGCTTAAATTAATACAGAAACCTGGAGCAGTTTAATATTCCTGGTACAATATTTTACTTTTTTTAAAAGCAGACCTTGAAAAGTTCTGGCCATGCTTTTGCTGTGTGGCTGCTCTGGTTCTGATTCATCTTTTGGCCTCTTGCCTCACCTGCTGCTCTTGGCATGTGTGATGTTAACAGTTGTATAAAATATGTTCTGCTAGTTTACCTGTACAAGGGAAGTTGCAAAAGGCTGTGAGAATCGTCCTGTCAACCCAGGGTTATGTGATGTGGATTTTTCTGACATGAGACTGGAGACCCAAAATTATAACTTTTTCATAACTACTGCTATTTGTGTATATAGCATGTTTTCAAAACAGCGATCGTGTAATATCAAAAGACAAATCTCATGTATATCCAGTAACAAAGTCTGTGGTGAGTGAAACTTATAATGAGAAATTCAGCATTTTAGAGATCTGTGGAAATGGGCCCACCAGCTTCATAGGGTTTATTTATCTTTTAAAGGCCCAGCAGTAGTGACAGGAATTTTGTCAATTAATGTGTTGACGCATATGAGTTGACAGTTTAGGGCACCAGAGAAATTCCTGCAAAACTGAGTATTAAGTTGGGCAAAGGTGCTAGAATAGACCACAGAGGAAGCTGAACAATATTGCTTATTCCACTAAAGGTTTGAGTGTACCATACAGGCTAAATGGTATTGCAACTGTCTGAGTTCCACCAAATCACTCAAAATTAGTATGGAAATTGAGACATCTTCTGAAACTGCATAGTGTACACCTTCATTTAAAAAAAGTTTGCAACTTTTCTTTTGAATGTCTGTATTTGAATTGCTCCATATCAACAGAATTGATGCTTATTCTCTATTTGAATGGCATTCAAGTACTTTAGTTGTATTTATTGTTTGAATGGTCTGCATCAATGGTGGTTGATGCTTGTTTTGTAATTTGTTGCTGCAGGTGAATATGACTTTGAATACATCAGTCTTTTTATCTGAAGATAATATTTTTGAGTAATCTGAAACAACATTCAGGCATTCCAACTATGGCCCCTGTATTTAAAACAACACCTTCCTGATCGGCTTTGTCAGTTTTTCTCTGGAAACCTCATTATATGTACTTCTTTACATTGTTCTGGTACTTTTTTGTAACATCTACACCTAGTTGATCCATGCAATTCTAGCTATGGTTTTAAGTTAAGTTTACAATGCATTTATGTTAAGAAAACCAGAATCTCAGCTGGTGCAAATTAGTATAGCTCTCCTGAAATCAATAGTGCTCTGCCAGTTTCTACTCTTTGATGATCTGGCCATAATAATGTAATATTACTGAAGAGATAACACAGTGAAAAGGAAGCATTATACTGATTCAGCTGGGGCAGCTATTAGATTGGAGTACTGCTGAGCACATATTGTCTAATATTCACCTAATGGCTGATATCCATTTCATGAGACCAAATTTTTAAATCTCCACTAAGCGGAGTTAATGAAGTTAGTTCTTCAGTGTAGAGGGCGTGATTTTTTAAAAAACTTCAGCGCTCTACCAAAATGCATGGTCTTTTGTTGGAATAAGATTAGCTGATAAGATTAGTATGTAGAAGTGAGTTTTGCTCACTTGTCTGCAAGGATCTGGCACCAAGGCTTATTGGTTTTAGTAACACAATTGGAATTGGAAAGCTAATTGTATGAATGCCCTTTCAAAAATCCTAAGATGCTTCTATTGAAACTTTTATTGCGAGTAGCCATTTTCAGGGTGACTCAGATTAAAATGCTGCTGGTTTACATTGTGAAGAAAACATATGCAGCATGTCTTGGCAGATCTCTATAATAACACTTGCCTTTTTTTCCATTTATAAATGGCAATATGCTCTCACACGTAGTGTAAATTGCAATATCTTTAAAGAAAAGGCTTTTAGGAATAAAATGGATATGAAAACAGAATAAAAAGTTTCACTTCTAAATGTGCAAAGATTCATAATATATTGTTCTAATGGTACTAAATCAAATTTTTCTCCCATTCTACAGAGAAATTTACTATAGTGGCTCTTTCAGATAACTTTTTATAGCACTGTGATATCAAATGCAGATAATATTATTGTCTCTTCTTCAGTATGATTTTAAATAAGTTGTAATTTTCATTTAATCTTCAAGTCAATTAGTAATTGAACTCAAGCTTTTTTGCTCAGTTCACCTCTAATTTAGTGACAATCAAAAAGATTTAATTTTCATATTTTTATCTTCTAGCACATGCTAATGGTGAAGCCAGTGTTTTTATTTATGATTTATTGTGCTAACATGACTACAGTATACAGCAGTGCTATGCATAAGCACTTGGGCAAATTGCTGCCGGCAGGAGCACACATAATGTCTGGGCTTACATGCAGGGTATTGGATGGAAGTCTTTGGAATACCATCTGTGATTGCTCAGATATATCTTATTTTCATGGTTTATTCCATAATTCTTTTCCTAAAGGTATAGTAAAAATTGAAGTGACAAGTCTCTAAGTTAACTGTCTGCCAATGCTCTGATTTTTTTTCTCTTTTAAAATTGAGATAGAAAAAACAATATGTGAAAATAAACTTCGGGAAGTAATATGACATCTTTGCTGCCTTTTTTTCAGTGTTGAAACTGGCACTGTCTCCTGTCCAAATGTACTTTGCAATGCTTGGAGAAGTATTTCACAATATTTCAACTGGCTTTCAAATGTTTTTGTTTTTTATTTTTCCTTACTGTGCAAAAAAAGCTAAAGGGTTGTACTTTTTGATTGCAGCCTTGTCATTTATATCAAAAGAGACTTTTCTCTGTTCACTTTTTAAAGAAAATCATACATGCTGAATGAGCACCTTGCACTGTTCTCATATTTTCCCTTACTCCATGGAGAAGTAAGTTGGATTAACCTTCTCCTCTCTCAGCAGCTTCTTTTGTTAATTCTTCCTTGCTCATCTTACATGCAGGGACATTGGCCATGAATTCACCCTTCTTATTTCCTATCTTATCAGAATGCTGAATAGCAATGGAACATCTTGTAGCCCTCCAGCTTCCCTGGCCAGCAATAAGGAAGTCCAGCTCCAGTAAGATTTTGGGCAGTGTTTCACACCTGACTTCTTTCAAGAGACTTACAGACTGTAAGATAGTTGAGACCAAAGATCAAAAGTTCTTCTGTGTGCTTTCTTTATCTATTAAGGCCATTGTCTACATTAATGTAACAAAAAAACAGCTGGTAGCTTAATTTTTGTTCATTATCCTTGCTAGTTCTTTCTGCATGTAGCATGCCTTTCCTGACAGTTATACTAATAATAATGAAGTTTGGATGGACATGTGGATGAAATCACAGGGGAATGGGCAAGAAAACAGCTGAATACTTTATTGGCCCCTGACATTCACTTTTACTTCATCTGTATAGAGTGAGCTGATGCATTTGACCATGAAATTTCCCCTTTTACTGGCTGTTTCGGATACAATGCATCCTGGTTGCTGAAATTTAATCTGTCAGAATTGTTCAGATTTTTTTTTTTCATGTGTCTCAGAAATAGTAAACCTTAAATCAGAGTTATCCACACATTCAAAGAATAAAACCATACAATTATTTGTAGCATATAGACTATCTGTTAATGTGTATTATCTTTATAAAACGAAGGTTTTCTTTTCCAGTACCCTAGGTAGGGGAATGGTAACTACAAAAGAGGCTTCATACTTTATAATACTTTCAAACCATTGTGTATAACAAGTGGTGTTATGGCATATCAAACCAAGACAGGATGATCCCCCTTCCCTTGGTTTGATATACTTTCAGCTTCTTTAAAGGCACTTGAGATCAGGACCTCTACAGAGTCTTTGAAGCTTGTGTTTCTCTTTCACTAGAAAGTGAAGCCTTGGCTTTTAATGGCAGCTCAGCAAATATCTCATCAATATTTAAAGTGTCAAGTGTACCTCTGTTAGAGGTACCAATCATAGATCAAAGATAGTAGCACTGAGGTGCAGCATTTCCTTCACAGATCTTCACAGCTGAGCTTTCCCTTTTGTTGGAAAAGAACTTTACTTTTAACATTCGTCGCTTGCATGAGTCTTAAACATGTTGTTTGACAACTGTGGGGAATTAGATATTTTGTTACCATAGCCAGTGAGGATGGTACAATAGTTTTGAATAATCCTTTGGGCATGTTTAAAAAAGGAGAATGCTTGGAAAGCCTTTTACTGACTGTTTCTACCTTTCTTCAGTTGAACAAAGTCTATTGCAGTTAATGGTAAAAATGTCATGCTATTTGAAGAGGTCAAGAAGAATTCAAGATTGATGAAAGTTTAGTGACTGGTACAAATAGGCTGTAGTAGGATAGTTCTTTTTTGCCCTTTTCTCTTTCAGTGAGGATTTAGGATGGTTTTTTTCCTTGTATCTTTTATTTCCTCTGTTGCCTTTCTTCTACTTGTTATATAACACTTGTGAATATGGCCGTGAAACCTAATTTTTGTTACTCTTCCAGCTCTGAGTGGTTTTTTTGGGGGGGGTTTGTTTTTGTTTGTTTGTTTGTTTTTTAGCATCTGTTAAAACAATTACAATGATAATTACAGTAAAAAGGATTCTAAATGTTTCATTTCTGATTTATCCATTTGCATGTTGTAATTCTGCTTGGCACATACCCATAGGTGTAGTCAAGATGCTAAACAGAGTTTGAACGGTGAATGGCTGAAGTATTGGCTCTTTAAAACAAAAAGGAGATTTGGATTAGGCATGCTTCATGATTATGTGGGAAACAAAAAATTAGTACTAAGAGGCTTATCAGATGACTTGTATTCAACACAGAATATTTTGGTTCTGAGCTGCTGTCTGATTGTCTCCAGAGTGCGCTGGGAGCTACAGGTCTGAAACATGTGTCATTAGAGAGTGTTTTTACCCTGAAGACTGACTCTTACTGAATTACATCTCCTTGTAAAACAAAGACATGTGTGTTCCTCAATCAGTTCATAAACTTTCCAGTTATGTACCTCAAAAAATGCTTAAGCATTACAGTGGGTAGATGTCAATTTATATTTTTCAAAGCTGTTGGCAGAGCAAAGAGTCTAATACTGCTGTTGTACAGAGGAAAAGGGTAGCTACTGTTCTACCCTATACAAGGTTGTTCTTTTGCCACTCCTCATTAATTACGTGTCATGATCCAGATTTTAGTATGTTTGGGTATTTTGGTGTTTTCTACTGACTAGCTTATAAGTTATATGGATTTCAGATGGCAAGAGATCTTACCAAATAACAAATTTACTTCAAGGAAGCCTTGTAAGCATTAAGGCAGTAGTGGGTTTCATGTATGGGTATTGTATCTGCAGCAATCCGCATTCACATCTGTCAGCACTCGTAGTACACTGGTGTTTAGGTTCTGGGTGAGTATGTATAAACCACTGGCTCTTGTTTATCTTTAGAGGCATTTTTCTGGGACCCCTGTTTCAGGGAAGGGCCAGTGTAGAGGGCAAGTTTCTGCCCTAGAGTAACAACATTGCAGCTGTTTGGAAAGAAACTTTCAGAATCAGATTGGCTAACACAATTCTTGTGTCCTTTTTCCTTGTGCTGGAGATGTTCTGTGACTTCGTTTAATGAATGTGGCAAGGCTATAAGTAAAACTGGCAATGGAAATACTGGCCCAGTGCTGTGAGCTGCAGACCATTTATATCCTATCAGGACCATTGAATTGGCTGTATGCCCAGGAATAGCAAGGAGTCTTCCTGCTCATGGCTGCACCTTGCTTTTGGAAGAGGATTATATGTAAGCTGACAGCACAGCATAAATGTTCCCTAAGTTAATTTTGATTGTGAATAAACTCTGTGCCTTAAAGTGTCCAGCTGTGATTTGACTAGTTCTAGAAGTGGAGAATCCACCATCACTGGTGGAAGACCTATTTTCTTTTACCTGGCTGTAGAAATCAGGAATTTATTTTAAATTAGGATTTACCTCTCAGCTTCCAGCTGGAGTTTGTGTTGTACCTCTGCCTGCTCAACTGAAGTAGGCAGAGATATCCTATAATTATTTGTTCCTAGGTTTATTACACTACATTTGACCATGTTGAAATTAATATAATTGTGCCCCCTTCACTACAGTGATCTGAGCTCTTCTCTTCATTACCAGCTTTTGCCAAAATCCTCTTTGCTTGTCAGCTTGATAGGTAAAGAGTCTATGTTTTCCTACAGGGACAGATAAAAATGCTAAATAATTCTAATATGACCAAAATTTGGTCTCAATAGGAGCTCAGAGCACATCTACAGTGGATTGTCCACTTGCAGTTATATTTTGAGTTCTGTCAGTTAATGAATTTTGAATAATCCATTGATCTTTTATAAATCTTTATTTAAAGTGGCACACAAGCAGCTCTAACATGACCTGTGCTTGTGTTTGGGGTCATATCTACTCACTCCATCCAGTCATACCACAACTCTTAAAGTTACAAGTACTCCATTATTTTTAATAGTTTTCTTTAGGAAGTTCCCTGATTTTCATGAACTGCCAGCAACAAAACAAGCTTTTCTCCAGCTCTTGGATCAGAGTTTTCTATTTTTGCTGATCTGAAAAGAAATCTTAGCGTGGTAGCTACTCAGTATTACTTCCCTAAATCACTTCTGGTTGGTAGTATATTTTCTTGACACTATTGAATCGTATTGGAGTTCTCCCAAATTCAGAATGAAACTAGCTTGTGAGCCTTTCTGTGCTGTTTGTTTTTTAATGGCCTTTCTACTATATTAATCTATTACTGTACTAATACTGCTGTTAGAATGCATTTTGTTGCTAATGTACTTTGAAAAATCCTTATTGTCCTTAATTATGTTGGCCATTGATTTCTCATTGACATTAGCCTCAAGCATTCTAACAATCTCCTGACTCTTAATTTATATTAATTGCTATCAATGTTCCCTTTTTTACTTTAATTATTTATTTTTACACATGCTTTTACTTTCCCTGTAAGTCTTTTTCTACTAATGTTGATTAATTTTTCCTTGATTATGGATTTTGTGGCATCTAATGCAATATTTTTAACTCTTAGCAGTTATCATAGAAGTGATTTAATGGATCTTCAGATTTAAAAAATGGTTTCAACCACACTAGATTCCATAGTCATGTGAATTTCAATCTCTAGATAATTTTTACTTGTATGCAACCCTTGTTCTAGCATCCTGTAATGGGCAGGGTCACCCTCCACTAGACGAGGTTGTTTCAAGCCCCATCCGACCTGGCCTTGCATACTTCCAGAGAGAGACATCCACAACTTCTCTGTGCAACCTTGTCCAGTGCCTTACCACTCTCACAGGTAAGAATTTCTTCCTAATATCTAATCATAACGTATTCTCTTTCAGTTTAAAGCCATTCCCCCTTGTTCTCTCACTCCATACCCTTGTAAACAGTCCCTCTCCAACTCTTTTGTGGCCTCCTTCAGGTACTAGGAGGTGCTGCAAAGTCACCAGGATCCTTCTACTTCTCCCAGCTGAACAACTTTGACCCTTTCAGCCTTTCCTCATAGCAGAGGTTCTCCAGCTCTCTCATCATTTTTGTGGCCTTCTCTGGACTTGCACCAACAGATCAACATTCTTGCTGTGCTGAGGACCCCAGAGCTGAAGGCATTGCTCCATGTGGGATCATACCAGAGCACAGTGGTGGGCCAGAATCATCTCCCCCAAAGATATTATGCATGGAATTTAAATGTCAGATAAGCAAAGAAAGATGTTTTTATTCTGCGTCAATATTTTAGTCAAGGCGTTGAATTGACAAAGCATGCAAATTCAAAATCTTGATAAATTTTAATGGAGGACTTTGTTTTCCTGTAGATTTTTTTAATATTAAAGAATTTTACACATAACTCATTTTTAATTTAAAAATATCTATTTAAAACCACAAAGTTCTTGTCAACTGAAGAGACCAACAACTTCTAATTGTGAAAGAGCTGAAATGGGATTGCTTGTCAAATTTTTTTTTAAAGTAGTGGATTTCTTAGGACTGGCTGTATATTCTTTCAGGTTCAATTAATTTATATTCCATGGTGGGAAAACTCACAACATTCAATTAAGGAAATACCAAGCCAACACTGTTGTAATTTTTTTTGAATTTTTTGAATGATTTTGAATCAGGGCTCTAAGAAAGGCTTATTTGCCAGCTATTTGGTCACCAAATTCAATTTCCTGTTTGCTGTTCATAGATGGTTTACCTTCCATGGACTTTACCAGAGTCAGAAATGGTACTCTAGTTGAGCAGAGTTGTTTTTTCTGTCCAAGCAGTGAAGTCTCCCTAGTTCCTGGTCCCTTTTGTTCATTGCTATACATATTAAATATTCATACGTATAATATTTTATTAATACTGAGGTCACTGCCTATTTTACCTTATAAAGGGATAAAATAGAACTGTTGAGAGGTCTTTGCACTGATGTTGTCTAAATACCAATCTGTAGAGAATATCTTTATATCAGAAAATTAAAAAGTGTTTCTGCATCTACCATTTTGTTTTGATATTTGTTATAAAAAGGAATTTTTGTTCTTAATGAAGCACTACAGATTTTTTTTTTTTTTAATTTAAGAGGAAGTAAGGAACACACACATTTGAGAACCATTACTAAGGAAGATGCATTTGAGCGAGAGAAGTAGTCTTCCCTCCATGAAAGCTATTCCTTATGTTACTTCTATATTATTTCTATACTAAAGTTGCCTTACCTAAATAACCAGTAATTCAACAGGAGGTCTTAGTAGGTAGAGGTGTCTTGCAGCTGACCTCCAGCTGCAGTGGCAGAACAACACTGATGGCCCAGGGACTGCAATTAGAGCACTATAAAACTAGAAGGTAGAGTGTGACAGAATGTATTAGCAGTAAAATGCTGTATCTCTAAGTAGTAAGCCTGGATGCTATAGGAGTGTCACTCATTCAGGAACAAGTAAAGTGTTATGCTAAAGAATACATTTACATATAGAATCCCTAAAGCTTAAGGAGAGGTGAAGGTTAGCATGGTGATAGAAAAAAAAGAGCACACAAAACTGCACAGCTTTTGAAATAATTGTCTTTTCCTTCCCTTCCACTTTTTTTCCCATTCATTCTTCCCTCTGCCTTTAGAGAAAAATATACAAGACTTCAAATACAGGGATCTAATATAAACACCCTTTAATGCAAAGAAACAGTGCATCTGTCTTTACATTGTTTCTATTCATGGCTGGCTAATTTTGTATTTTCTGATCAGCGACTGGTACTGCAACCAGTAAACCAGTAACTTCTAAGAGCAGCAGTGGTCTTTCTGGAGGTCCTGAATTATTGATTTTTGCTTGTATATTCTAGTTGCTCTGTCAATCGGTGGGTTGAAATGCAAGATGACAGCCGATAAGCAAAACGACTGAACTTCCACAGATAAAATAATTCAGATAATTCTGATGAATCCAGAAAACACCAAAATCCTTAAGAAACTAGAAATATGGTGGCACTTCTAGAAGAACAACACAAACTTTTTTCTTAATCCATCTTTTGTTACCATTATTGAATCTGCTGGTTACAAGATTCTTCTGCAAAGCTGCCAAATCCTATATGGAAACACTATGTGAATTGGCTAAAAACATGTCTTGGGGTGAGGTCTTGGGGTACACTGTCAAGCTAGATTCCATACAAAGAAATTGTATGTCTGACTTATACTTTAGCACCTCCCTTCACCACTGGCTTTCATTCCAGTGGATCATTACCCAAGTTGGGTTACTGCAAGGTATTTCTTCTTCTGTTGTATCATCTTCTCCTTTCACAGGTAACAAGATACACTGGTAAAGATATCTGCTGCCTATGGATTACATTAATGCACACCAAAATTAATTCCTACTGTTACAAAATGAAATTAAAAAACCTGTGACTATTATTAATTAGGTTCTTGAGAACCTGTGATGTGAAAGCTTAATATCTCATTACACTGATAACAGTTGAACTATATTACCTGTTCATCTTGCTACACAGCACAATTTAGTATACAGATACCCAAGTAAATTTGAAACAAGCCAGGCTGGATACCATAAGTGGTCTGTCTGTGACAGCACTCAGCTTAGCATAGTCTAATTGAATTTTCTAAGAAATAGAATACATTAGCTTATATGGAACTTAGTGTCATGTTTAGATTACTTTTGACGTGCAAGCTAATTCCCACAGATATCCATGACTGGGTCAGGTGTCCTTTGATTACATTGTGTGTGTAGCCCAGTTGGTCAATCTCATTTCTGCAGGGTTCGAATATAGATGATGATTGCTCAGAGAAAACTGAGGTGAAACTCTGGTGATGTTTGGAATTAGGTAGTTTCTGCTCTTTTCTCTTAGTCAGTAATCCTGAGCTTGGTTAAAAGCTGCTTGCAGAGCATATGGCATTTGCCTTTGTTAATGAGAATCCCCACTTGATGCGCTTAAGGGCATTCTTCAACAAATTCCCAATTCATTTTTAAGAATTGATGAAAAACAGCAGGGAATCATCACTGGGAGGGTCTTGAGCTGGTTGTTGGTACAGGCAGAGGAGCTGCTCTATGGGTAGAAGTGACAGTTGCTATCACTTAACATTATGACCAGTAGTAATATTTAAACTTAGCATGATAAATGCAGTGACAGTCAAGTAACTTGCTTTTGACTGTGCGCTGATCGCAGAATATGAGAAAATCTCTTCCCCAAACATAATAACTGCTTCTTTAGACTCTCTTTCCCTCTTATCCAGGGTAGTGGGGCCTAGGATACACTGGATAGTGGAAGAATCCAGAGAGAAGCGGTGGTGGAAAATAAACGCTGAGAGACTTTGTATGAATCAATTTTCCTTCTGGCACATCTGTCACTGATTTAGCCTGATATCTACAGAGACATTCAGAAATTTCTTCATAAAGGTTTGTTAACAGGACCTTATCTGAACCTGTGCTGTATCAGGGCATTTGGGCTGGAAATTGTTCCCCTCCCAAAAAAGCCAAACCAAATGAAACAACTGCAGTCTTCTGGGCAGCTCTACTTTTGTCATGGTGAGTTTGGGCTTTTTTATTGCACCTCAGTTCTGGTTCCAGTTCTGGCTTGGTTCAGCTTGGGTAGACGCTGTAATTTCTGAACAGATTTGGTGGCAAGAAGACAATGGTTGAGCTACTTGTTAAAAAAAAGGGTTTGCAGTCTGGTATGCATAGGTATATTGAGTGTCTGTATTATTCTAAGCAGAGATTTTAAGATTTTTTAGACACATTTCCTAAATTTATTACATGAGAATACCAGCTAATTATCAGGGACTTTTAACAATGGATTGCAACTCCTTTATTGTACAAAAAACCTAATACAAACAGAGTTCTCATGTCCCCATTTCCCTGCCTTTTTGTGCAACTATTTTTCAATACTTATTTAAAGTTTGTAGAGAGAATTGCTGTACCTGAAATTTAGGAGATGAGGAATGTTTCAGTTCAGTCCACTACTGAAGAGAATATGTAAAGTACAGGTTACTTGTTCAAACTGCTGAAAACTTGCTTTTTCTTTTCCTTTTTTAAAAATTCCATTATTTTCTAGTGAGAGTTGAGATTTTTCACTGTACTGTTAAAACAGAACTCAGTGTTGAAGACTGAATGGTTTGCCAAGAGCATGATAACTATTTTCATTGGGTTAAAATAATTTTAACCTTAAAAATACAGAGATTGCATCTCAGTTGCTTCAGTGCCTTCACGTTGAGTCTCCAGATGAGTAAGATGAGCACGTTGGGAGCTGGAGAATCGTAGTTAAATTTACTATGTGATAAATCTTGTTTTTCAACAACTTCTCTGTGGTCACAGAAGGTATAACATAGTTTGTGGACTTCTACTGTTACATACACAACTGCTTCTAAATCTCTTACAGTAAAGCTTAGCATCTGTTTTGTGATTTGATGAATGGCTTTGATCTGTTATTTTAATTGCTTCCTAGTAAGACACTAATGACCTTTTTTGTTCCAATAAACACTGTTTTGCTTAGTTGTAAATTAAATTTAACTAAACTCTTGGAGCTTTATTACTTGTTTCTATTTGATGAGTAGTCAGGCAATGTGTTAACTCCATATGCAATGGCTTCTGGAATCATTTGGCTGCATTAGGGAAAAAAATCCTGATAATATACTAAATAAATAGTATAAAATATGGATAACCTTCATTTTCACATAATTGCCAGTTAGCTAACTGAGATCTAGTGAATAAGGAAGACATATATATTCTGTCATTTATTCATTCCTTATAGACGATGTGAACATTTTTTATAAACTTAAAGAAAAGTTTAGTGAAGAGGTAATTCAAATATAATTTCCTATGATCTTTGTCTTACTGAGTCCCAAGTAGAAAATAGACTAAAGATCTTTACTGTAATGACTGTGTTTCATGGTAAAATAAGAAAAAAAGTTATATGAAGTAAAAAGAAGCTGGTATGTCCAAATAAATAAAGAAACCCACAAAATAGATTTTGGACAGCTGAACTTTTGGGTACCATTTGCTGTGATTTGTAGTGTGATCGTGTTCTGTGGGCAGAGGTTCTTTCAAAGCTGTCACAGAAGAGAGATTCTTAAGGCATTTTCCATACTGGCCTAAGAAGCATATAATGAAAACCAGTTCTGCATTGTCAGCTCATAGTACTATCATTTTTCTGAAAGCTTCTGTGAAATCATTAAGGATCCTTTGGGGAAGGAGACACACAGACTTTAGTGTTTATAGTATGTTTTGTTCCATCTCATATTAATAATCCTCCCAGATGACCCATGTAGGGTTCTGTTTGATGGGAAGCTCAAGCAGATTCAAGTCTGGGCTGCATGTGCCAAGTTGTACATTTCTGCTTCTTCTCTAGAGCCATTCTATTTGTTGTCATGCCGTAGCTTCGACTGGGAAATGATCTGACTACTAATTATTCTAACAAACAAGAGATGCTCCATTATACTAACTCATTGCATAGCCTGATAGGCGCAGATATAGGGTTTTCTGTCTGGCCGTGGTCCACAGTTAGATCAATTTAAATTGATCCCCAAACCACACCCTTAGATCCTGAAAGGCTGAAAGTAATGTGAGCCACTCAGGGAGAGGTTTTGCGACTTGAGATGTCAAGCTATAATAGGTCTCTTGAAAGAGTGCATTAACAGAGTTTGTTGCCCTTGAGGTACAAGTGCTGACTGCACTTGTTGTGGTCAAAGATTAATCAGAGGTTCCAAAGGCTTTAGGATCAGCTAAGAAATGCAGTTTGTCCAGGAACAGTTTTGAAGTTTTGTCTTTGGCCTACCAGCTTCTCACAGCATGAAGCAGGATCCCTACCAATGTGTCTGGGAGCAGAGAACCTGCTCTGCTTCCAGAGAAAAATGGAGCAAGCTGCAAGTCTACTAAAGGTGTTACATGAGCAGGCATGAGTTTAGCCTGTGCTTTCCTTGGTGATGTTGGGAAAAAAATCGATCTTGTGCAGTAACTTTAAGCTCACCTGCCATGGCTGCTTTTTATTGTAAATTCAGTGTCAAACAGCCTGGTTTTTGCCATTTGCATTAGTCTCAGGGAGAGGAACTTTTTCAGGAGATTAAGTGCTCTTGCAGTATTTCTCCAATAGGACTGGCTGTATTGTAGCTTGATCACTTCAAAATTTTCTTCTTTGTTATAACCCCTGGTAGCACTTTGAGCTCTTGAGTCTTTAAATGTTCATATACCCTATTGCTTCCGTGAAAAGACAGGAACTCCTTTTATTGAAGAAAAAAGGTTAACATTTTTCCTTGCAAAATGAGTCATATTTATTCTTCTGTTGGTCTTTTGATGCAGAATATGTACCACAATATTTCTCTGCGATTGTTTTGAAAATACTCATAGAGGAATATAAAAATTGTCAGTCTCAATTCAGCTGAATTCTCATCTTGTTTTTCAGCTGTATTAGCCAAACAACCTGAACTACATATCTCTGTAGTAACAGAAACAAAACCAAGCAAAAAAAAAGGCTTAAAAAAAAAAGAAAGTATTTTTCTCTGAGCTGCTTATTTTGGGATTTCATGGGGGTTTTCCTGTGGGCTGAAAAGTGAGTGGTTTGGTTTACTCTGGGACTCATAGGTCCATGATTTCAGTGACTTCTTCCAAATACATAATTAGGAACCTCAGGAAGTCATTCACAGGGCAAATTTGTGAATCAGTGTACTCCAGAGAGCTCCAGTGTTTCTTTTGCCAAGAAAGAAAATAGGTTAATGCTGTAGTGTTGCAGAAGGCAACAGTGTGAAGTGTTGCCTGAGAAGGAGGTGTTGAGAATTCAAGAGTAGGCTGGCTAGGAAATGAAAACAATGCTAATGTTGCTTCAGGGACAAAATAAGAAGGAAGAACAAATCTGTAAAGGCTGAAAGTGAGAAAACATTGGAGAATACACGCCTGTAATAGACATTCTGATTACATTAGAATTTAGGGGAAAGAGGTTTCTTATGTCAAAAAGGGAGGCTTAAAGGAAAACATGGCCAAATACTTCTGCTGTAATGATCTATCTCAAGATCTGCCCCAGGTTGTAATGATGAGCAGGAAGAGTAAAGTCTTGAAGCACAGTAGAGATCTATTGGTATTTCAGTTTATTACTGCACAACTGGTAAAGTTTAAAGAATAAGTTACTTGGTGACACTATGAATCCATTTGAATTAAAAAGAAATTTTATCTTCCTCTTGTTGCTGTTTTTCAGATTTACTATCCCTTTGCCTATTGTTACCTTTATTGCCATTTATTATAGTTGACATGATGCTTTTTTTTTAATATGCTGGCTGTAACTAGTCTGTATATTTTATGTTGATGGCAGACATGAAATATTTCTGCAGCATTCTTTTTTCCACCTTGCTGCTAATTTTGAGATTTCTCTGTTTTTAATTTATTCATTAATTTATAGATCTTATTCCAGCCATAGATTGCATTCAGGCTTACCATCTGATCTCTCTTGCCTCAGTTTTGCTCAATCTTCTTGCTTTATTTTGGATTATTCTCTTTCATAAAGTAGGAGCAGCCTGCTCTCCTGTGCTCAATAGGTGAAGCCCCTTCTACATTCCCATAACAGCAGTTATCCTGCTTTTTCTGTCCTAGGTTACATATTCAAACTCACTGAGCATCATGTTCACAACTCTTGCCATGAGCTCCTCTCTGGTAATCCAAATCTGTTCTATTTTGCATCTTTTCCATCTTAGTGACCAGCCCTTTTTTTTTTGGCTGAAATTTCTTCTGCTAAAGTTCCAGTTGAGTTTTCCTACTGATGTGTTGGGGTTTTTTTGCTCTCACTTTGATCCAATAGCTGTTTATATTATTCAGAGTAATTCTTAAAATATTGTTTTGGGTTTGCTTTTAGGCACTCTCCTCCCTGGCAACTTCTTCAGTGTAACTGTAGTTGGATGGTCTCTTTTCCCCAAATCTGTAGGATTTTCATCAGCTGAAAGTTTTTGACAGTTAAAGTTTTGCACTGAATGTGGGATGGGAACACTCTCAGGATCTGCTGAGATGTGCAGTATGGGGTTACTCACTAAATATTGTCCTAATATACCTTTCTTTCCTTTTCTTCCAGGTCTTATAGATCTGATCTGTCATTTGCATATCAGTGACTTACAGGTTTAATACCCTGTAGGTGGTGCATGCTCTGCTATGCCCTGCCAGCCTGGCATTTCTTCTTGTTCCACTGATATTCCTACAGTCTCTTGTATAGTGCTGGTTTTCTGAAATATCATGTGCAATAGTCAAAACAGGATATACATTGTTGGTATGGGAGAAGTAGAATTGAAGCCTAGTTAAGAGGACATGAGGACTCCTGCAATTCAAAAGTGAAATAATTACCAGAACAAAAGGAGCCTAGTATATCCAGATATAGCTGACTCATGACTAGCTCTGGTGCCACAATGTTTCAAGCATTATCTCACCTCTGCTCTGCTGTTCAGAGGGAGGAGCCTGCACAGTTGGCAGGTGCAGATGAGGTAAATCCCTTTCATATTCACATGGAGGAGTTTTTTTAAGTAGGTACACAGCTAGGCAGAGCTGCCTGGGACTGCTGGTGCTTCTCCAAGGACAGCTCAGCCTGTCCTAATGTTTTGTTTTCTAGTCAGGGTGTCTGAAACCCCCAGTGAAAGCCTCCTCTCCTCATGTTTGTGCAGATAGAAGGACTTACAGTTGCGCTAGCGGGCACAAAGTCCTGCCTGTGCCGGGCATTGCAGGTGCTGGGCTGGTGCCAGGGCTGTGGGCAGAGGCTCCTCCTGGAGCCCAGCCCTTGCTGCTCCTGAGCTGCCTCAGGCACCTGGGGCAGGAGCACTGGGAGCTCTCTGGAGCCTGGCAGCCGGCACCAGCCCCACCACCCCAGCCAGGGAGCAGGGCAGGCCAGGGACAGCCCAAAGCCCACCAGCAAGTTCATGGCGAGGTGGAAAACCATTCTGCAGGCTAAGGTCAGGACTGAGTCTCAGCTGGGCAAGCAGGGTTGGGCACAGCCCCGTGATTGTGAGGCAGGTCTGTGGAGATGAGACAGGCCCAAGGTCAAGGTGGGATGCCAGTGCACAGGTGAGGATCCACAGGCTCTGTGGACAGGCAGGGGCAGCTCTGCAGCTGAAGATCCTGGGCTGGGTCAAAACTGAGGTCCCGGTCCATGGGCAGCAGTGGTGGGGGAGGCCCAGGGCAGCTGGCCAGGGCCATTAAGAGCCATGAGGGCAAAGAGCAGCTGGACAGAAGCCCAATAGCTGCTAATTCAGGAAGAGGGTCTCTCCTCAGCCCCTATGGGAAGCAGGACAGTTTTGGTGGCATTGTTCAGGTGGGCTGGAGAAAGAACACCACCAAAGTAGAGCAAATAGATTAATTAGTTCCCCTCTGCTTATTCTTAAGTAGATGGGAAACAGGCCGGCCAATAAAAATAATGAATGCAATGAAAAGTTGGCACATATGGATGCACAGAGAGGAATGGTTTGGGAAATTTTTTCCAGTCTTTGAAAAAAATTAATCATGTCTTTGTTTAGAAAATCAGGCTCTGTGCCCCTCATTCCCACCTCTAATACTCTACCCTTAATTATTTTCTGTAACAAAGTACTACTTTCTATCCTGCTATGAATTACATGAATTTCTTTTCTAAGCCCACATATTTACTTAATGTTTGAAGAATGGGAAAATGAAATGCCTTTGATCACATATTGCTCAAATGACAAAAGGATTAAAGAAACCCCTCCAGCTTAAAACTTTTTAATGAACATTTATTTTTTGAAAGTTTTGCTTGTAATTTGTCAGCTTTTACTATGAATATATTTAGCTATTTTGTAAATAAAGTAAGGTGGAGCTTTCCCTTAGTACTGGGCTACAAGGGTTTTTTATTGTCTTGTTTTTCCTCTTACCTCTGTGTTACTGTAGAGGATTACAAGTCCTATCACTTTCCCTCCCACCTTTTCTTTCAATTCTCAGCAGTGAACAGAGAACCCAGATTATGGTGGTTGGACTTCTGAGAAGCTGCATTATATGATTTTTTTAAATGTCAATAATGGGTTTTCCTCTATTTATCAATTAAACTTTGTTCATCTTTTGTAGGAAATTTTCCTTTCTTGTCCCTCTCAGTGTCTTTCTATATATGTGCATTGCCTTCTCTGAAAGAGAAGTTAATTCTTTGCTAAATTGCTGTTTTACAGGAGGACATTAAAGAAGTATTTTTAAAAAGAGTGGTGAAAATTCATAGCTGTTGAAAATTTCTATTGAAAACCTTTCATTATCATGGGGCTCATATTTCATGGGGCTTAAAGAGGTTCTCTTAATGGACTTTTCTGACCATTTGGCCTTTGGAAGAGGAGCCTGTTAGCAAGCTGCAAATTGAACAGTGCAATGTCAGTATGTTTCTCAGGTGCCTTCATGATGTTAATAGTCTCAGGGAAGGTCTCTAAATACGTGGATGTACTGCACAGATTGTATTCCAGACATGGGATAAGTCATGGTAAAATGACATCAAAATGAGCACTGCATTCCCTGTATTTTTCTTGTATAATTTTTCTTCTCAGTACAAAGTAGTGTTTATCTGAAGCTCTTAAATCCAACTAGCCATGAATTTCTCTTTCAGGATAAAGGGAAGTGTCTCAAGAACAGAGGAGTCAAGTCAGTTTCAGTACTGTACAACATAATAAAAATTCTGGCATTGTGCTTCTGGACCACTCCATGTTATATATCACCTTGTTCTTGAGTTATCATTTGGTTAGCTGGTCAATTGTGCAATCAGCTGTACTGTAATGGTGTGGTGCTAAAGAATTGTGTGATTTTAAAGGAAAGGAATACTGAGATTTCATGCCTTTTAGCATCTGCAATGCTCTGATGAGCAGAGCACTAGTGGGAACAGTAAGGGTATGAGCATCCTAAAAGGGCCAAGAAAACTGAAAATCTATGTTCTAGGAATATAAACTTTTTTTTTCTGTTATTTTTATTGAATGTAAGAGATGAAAGACAGGCATCTGGATTATAGAGTTACAGAGGAATAATGTTAACTATGTTTAAAGACAGTGTTGATCAATTGTCAAATGAAGTCCTCATTTCTTGGTATGGATCTTATTACATGATGGTTATTACATTGACATGGTACTGATTCCTCAAGAAGAACAAAAGAACTACAGAAACCACCAAAAATCTGGTTTTGTTTGTCTTCCTTAGCCAGCCCCTCTGACTCTCCAAAAAGACAGCTGAACTGATTTTTCTCTAATTAAAATATAAATCCCTTTTGGAAAGGGCTTGTTTGCTACATTTTTGCCAAGAAGATATTATTATAATGGACTTCTAATTGTATCTCTCTGAAAACAGGGCTATATAATAAGGTTGCTGCCAGTATGCTCCCAACAGAGTAGCCAGTGTGATGCTGTGATAGATGCTGTACAATCCAGTCTGCTTTCCCCTCTCCCTGTTCCCCTCCAAGTCTGGCAGGCAAAAAAAAGAAACAACTCTTCATTGCATTCTGCTTTGGGGCTGACTGTATTAAGGAAGCTGCCTTATGCAAAGCCCTGAGACTTTGCAGACCTATTGGACTGTAGCATGGAATATTGTTTAAAAAAATGGGTTTGCCATTTCTGCATGCTAAGCTAATCAATCCAATGTGGCTGTTTCATGTGCTTAAGCCCATTACAACTTGGTTTGACCTCTTTCATCTTTGTTGAGGATACAGGGTATCATTAATGTTACCAGCTGCGTTGTTTTCTCCTAATATCAACAACAGAGGGAAAAAAATAAAGAGGTTCTCTTGTTTTCCACTTCGATAGCTCTAGCATTGCCAAACAAATGTGAAACAGGCTTTTACAATAATAATATTTTCCCAACTGCCCTGTTAATTTTCAGTAAACCAAAACAGAATGTGTTATTGTTTATTAAGACATCGTGACCCATATGGATTCCAGATGATAAAAATTTTAATAAAATGCTGTAATTAGATGCAACTTTTCTTTCAGTTCATGTATTTATATGTAGCTCAGGATGAGAATGGTTATTTAAGTTGTGTCAGCAATTGGATTTTCCTTAAACTGATGATAGTTCTTTTCACCTGCATCCTACTTTTAGCTTGAAACTACCCAAGGAAACTTGAGCCATTTGGGAATAACTTTAATGCAAGAGTGTTGTAGGCACATTGATCTAATTGTGTGTTGTAACCTACATATTCTGGCTTTGAATAAGGATTTACAGGCTTTATAGGCTACAGCTTCTGGGAAAATTGTATGTATAAAGTGGCCCCTAATGCCCATTTTGTACTGGTCACACCATAATCTGTTGATGATTTTGACCTTTATAACTGTGTTATTCTGGTAAAGTGTATATGAAAAATCCACACAACTTTCTGTTAATCAGCTTCTCAAGAAATGTTTCCTCTTACTATATTTGCTATGTTACATCACGCTGTTGTAGGGTTGAGCTTTTTCCCAAGAATTGTAATTTCAAGAAATGGTGAAATGAATTCAAGTGTTTATGTCTAGGATGAGGAAGTCCCACATCTATAACTGAACTTTGAATGTGTATTTTCCTCCAACAGAATACTGTAATAATAACAATCTGTATTCTATGATTTGTATTAACTGTCTGAAACAAAGATTCTTAGCATCATGAAAAAGTTGCATCTTACGGGCAAAACAGGAGCTGAAGAAATATCTTCTTTTTCCTTGACAATATTAAGTTGCTAATATTTTTGATATTTTTGAATTCACATGTATTACAGGAAGGCTATTCCTGAATTTTTGAGTCTGTACAGTAATTGCCAATAAATAGGTAACTTTCAGTGTAACAAATATTTTAGTGTAATAAATAAGTAATTAGTGAAAGAGTATGGATTTGAACTGAACTATATGGTCTCTGGAATGCAAATCTGCTAGAATGTTCATCATCCCATGATCTTTCATTGTAACTGATAAATAGCAATGCTCTTTTGGACAGTGCACATCTGAAGATGTTATGCTAAGAAAAATGATTTGTTTTTGCAGTGGCAGTTTGGGCAAATTTAACACCAGATCTTATTGCGAACCATACAAACTTGCAAATATCAGCTAATGCTGTTAAAGACGTCAGCTGCATTCTGGAAGTGCCACATTTCATTGACTGTGTGCTCTGTAAAAACCTTTTCTAACACTTTTGTAATATCTTAGCTTTCTCTTTTTTTATTTTAGTGCAGTGATAGTTTGGGTAATTTTGAAATTGATGACGCAGTTGTAAGATGCCACACTGCACTTATTTCTTGCTGTTTTCCTCTTTTATGACACCAAGGCCAGCGACACGAAAGCACTCTAATATCTCATATTATGTCATTTGCAGCCTTACCTGCATAGCCAAAGAAGAATTGTATGGTCAATATCTAGCTTGAATTTATCATTAACTTATTTTTCATTTATATTGCAGAATTGTATTTTGGGTATTATTTCATGCTGTCTGATATTTATAAATTACATCTTTCACATTAAACAAATTCCAGAAATTAACTATATTTTCCTCTGCACTTTTCTTTAGCAGTGCTTTCCTGCAGTCCTTTAAAACATCTGAGTGATTTGATGTCACACTACTTAATTTGGCGAAAACATAACTGAAACACTGAGAGGCAAAAGTCTCCTGAAAGTAGGTCACCCTTTGGGTAAAAGTAAGTTTCCTGAGAAATGAACACCTCGTAATGAAGAAAATATTTTTTTGCTGAATTCTTTGTGTCAAAAAATGATCCAGGATGACTGAGGTGTTGTACATATGTGACAATTAATCAGCTATGCTGTGTCACTCATTAACTGTGCTGATTTCTTGTAATGCCAGCCTATTATTACTTGTTATTTATTAACCATGCAGTTAATAATTTTGCCTGTTAAATTTAAGTGGGTATTTTATCCTTCTCTACCATTGTAGCTGTCCTGGGTTGTAGTATGAGATGTACACAAAGTATTCTATCACCATCTTCATGAACTGTTGAATCCAATTGTTGAAGTAGTCTTCCCCCTAGGCCCCGCCCCCTCCCTTTTCTGTTAATGTGTCTTCTNTCAGTTTGTTTTAGCTGTGACACCACCTGTGTCGTGATCCTTGTGTTTCTTACTCTATACAGGTATAGACTGATATTCTGCAACAAGGGTATTCTGTAGGCTGCTTACAAAAGAATTAATAGAATTAGCCATGTAAACTTGAGCAAGATATAGTTTGTACATGTTGACAGTGTGACAAGATTAGGCTTGACATGTTTTGGTTACATCAGAGACAGTTTCATGCTGGATTTCCAAGCTAGATATTTTACAGCAAGATCTGAAATGCACAGGCTTGCCTTTCTTTGCACCAGTTTATTCACCATTTGCTGAAGTAATTTTCACTTCCAGCACAGGCATTAAAAATGGAAGTAAAAGAAGTTTTTCTCAAGGAAGCTAGAGCAGCTGTGGTTCAGAACAGACCATGCTGGAATTTCTGTATTTTATTTATTTACTCTTGGACCTGCTGTGATCCTATAGTTGCCCAACACACACATACTAATTCTATGCTTTGATCCTCTACTCTGTTTGTTTATCCATTTCTGATGGTATTTGGCAAGTTACTCTTTAGAGGCTGGTAGAGTCTGGGGAAGATTGATTTCAAAGTTTGATCTTTAGGCAGTTCTTACATATTTTATAATTTTATGTCTAAATTTCAGTAGCTTTTGTGACAACCAGGTGTTTTAGATCAGTGAGGGATAATTTTACTGCAGAAAGGGCACATGTCACCTTTGGACTGATGAATGTGTTGTGACTGGTATTTTCTTCAGGGGAGATGTGTTCTTTGAATATTTGCTTATGTATCATGTTGGGGTTTTTTCTCACATTTTTGTTTGAAGAAATGAGTTAATTAAACTGTGATATGTATTCAGTTTTCATTATGGCCTTTGTTTTGTTTTGTTTCTTCGACAATGTTGATGCAAAAGCAGCCGTGGGCTATTTTGATGGAGGAGACTGAACACTAGTTATTAACTTGTGATACAGATCAGTGAGGTAGTCTATGTTTTAGTCCCAACAGTAAAGATTCTATCCATATGTCCTGAGATTGTTTGGGGCAAGTGTAGAGCCTTTTTTGCTCTTGTCAGACTCAGGGATAGAATGGAGTTTTGATGCTTGTGCTTGTTCATAGGTTTTAGAGGAAACACAGGCAGCTGAAGGAGATGATTTGGATGAAGGTAAAGCATGTGGTTTTGATAATGCATTGAGGCTAGAAGTCAGTATTGGCTTTGCCTTGTAGGCACTGAAGATGGCTATCATGTGGGATGACATTGCAGAGTGGTGGCCATGGGGACACAGACTGTGTTAAACAAAGGTGGATTATGTTGTTTAGTTTGTAAAGTGAGTACATCTTTCTTTATATCTTACACAGTGCATTGCTTGGAGGAAATTCTCTATGGTGAAACGTATTTGTTTTTATATCCTCATTCATTTGGAGTTCACAAGGGTTCAAATGAAATTAATCTTTCTTCTTGAAACTCACCTGCATTTTTGTTATTCTGGGGATGCTTTTGCTGTTCTCTTTAAAAAAAAAGATCATTTTTTCCTTCCCCACAAATGCAGCATCCCAGTAAGCTTTAGCTTACCTATTGACCAGGGACCACACTGCCAAGGGGTAATCACTCATTTTCCAAGCTGGATGCTCCTGCTGCTCCCCTGCATTTGCTGTACTGGTCATGTTACTGCTGAGTGGGATACATCACTACCCACTCATCTGTCAGAGAAATAACTGTGCCAAAAGGAAGAGGAAATAATTTTCAGATGGTTGTACTGATGTCATGGCCATATGCAGCGGAGCTTATACAAAGCAAAGGGCAGAAAAAGGTAGAGGTGGCAAATTGACCTATTGGGAACCCCTACATTGACTGACTTAAACATCTGGTGAAATGGAAATGTTACAGTGTAGTATTTCTAGCCATTGAACAACATATTTTGTACTAATTTTCATGTTAGCAAACGTATTTTGCATAAATATAAATGGTGTAAATTTCTATATAGCTTTATTTGCTCTTTGTTTAAATGAGACTAGAATTTTAAAATTACTCTGGCTTTGACATCCTCTATTTTTTCTTTTAATTTTACCCTAACTACTTCAGAAAGAAATTTCAAAGCTAAGTTATTAAGTTACATATCTTATTTCAGACATCTAGTTTAAATAAAAAATCTACATATAACAGAAACTCAGGCCATGCACAGAAGTGTTGTTATTTTCTTATATGTGCCTAAAGAAATTTACTGAGAAAAACTTCTCTTTCAGTCAAGCAAAATTGCTTTTTCTGCTTTATTTACAAAAGTAGAACACAGAGGAGGAAGTGATTATTATGTGCTCAAAAGCAAATGTGAAACAAATACACTGTCAAAATGATCAATGTATACCAGGTACTGAAGGAAAGACCTAGTGGACTTCCAAATAATAAAATTTTATTAATGTGACTATGCCCAAGAACCACAAAACCAATAGGTGTTTGTGTTCCTCACCTGGTAATTAAAAATAAAAAATGAGAGTTCGTTGCTGCCCCTACTTTATTTCCAGGCTTGATGACGAATTTCACATGGCTTTGTTATGATTAACCAGTAAGACCATCTGACTCTGCTTTAGAGAGGTTTTCCTATGTTTCAGTTGGGCAATCAGAATGGTGCAATAAGTTTACAAATCACAAGCCATGTTTGCATCTTAGTGCTACAACAGCTGATGAAATACATGATGGCTAAAAGACTGAAAAACTGGTAAAGAAGCAGGATGAGGACAGTCACGTGGAATCTTTTGTATAATTTGTAATACTCTAAAACAAAATGTACATTAGTCCCAACTGATGCTGTTTCTAGTTAGGAACAAGGTGAGCAAATGGAGAATGGTGGTCTGAAAACTGGGGCTTCTGGTGGAGGAAGTTGTCACTGTATGTGAGCACCTGATTGTGATCCCCTAGATGAGAGTTGTGACAAGGAGGCTCGTGTCATCCATAAAAATACAAGCTGGAAATACAGAAGTTTTTTTAATCTCTGTAAAATGACATTAGAAGACTACTCTATACTGTTTTGAAATCACTTACCTAAAACATGCATAAAGGTAAAAGATGATACAGAACTACCAAGATTATACCAATAGTGAAGAAAATGTATATGACTGTAGAAAGCATACAGAGAACTGTAAAAAGCCTAATGTGTATAATCTTTCAAAAAAGAAATTTAGAAGGCACTCACCGTGCAGAAAAAGTAGCACATTGTAAAGGTGCAGTTAGAATGATCGACTGGCAGCTGAAATGAGACAAATGTTAAATGGCACTTACTGTACCATGAAAGAGCTTACTAAGTGGAATGGTATCTCTGTGTGTGTCATGTGTTCAAGTCATGATCAGATGCTTTCTTGGGAAAATGTTGAACGAAACATAAATTATTCTGCTCAATATAAAAGTTACTGGCCAAAATTGAAATGCCTTTTATAATACTGCAATTCAAAGTGGTGTAACAGTAAACAGATACTCCTCCTGGATGTTTACTCAGTGACTTTCAGATCCTGGATCACATACTCCCTTATTGTGCTCACACACAGCTATTTTCACCACTGCAAAGTGGAATTAATCCACTATTCTTATTTCTTCTCTGAGTAATCTGTGGCGCCTTCCTGACAGTGGCCAGCTGATGCATTAACTGAGGGCAGAGCTGACATCTTGCTGATGGGTCCCAGTCCCAAAGACACACAAAATAAATTTGGTTAAATTTCACCTGTTGTCCTATAATGTAGCATGAGAATGTTTATAAATAGTAACCTGTCTTGGACAGGAAAAGGGTTATCTCCACAGAGGGCATGAAGAGGGATTTCATAGGACATTCTGATCTTCTTTTTCTGTCTGACAAGGGTAGATGGGTAGTGTTTCCAGAAGAGGGCACAAAACTAAAGATTTCCTTTGCATCTGTGTTTTTTGGTCAGTTGTGTATGGATCTGTTTCTCAAGGTAGGATGACTTTTTGTTTGCATGTAATTTCTATTTGTTGTGGTTCATTTTGTATTTCTGAGTCATAGATTCCCAAAAGCTGTGTTAACACACCTTAGACATAGATGTTTATAACAATATTAATAATAAATACTGACCATATATCATCTATACACAAAAATGGTATGTGGGGAGAAAGAGTGTTACAGAGAAAATACTTCATTTTGTAATTTCATCAAGTCAACATTGAAAAGTCTAGTAGTATTTCCAGTGGAAGTTCCTTGAGTATTTTCAGGAATTCTATCAGTGGTTGGAAAAGTCACTTAGAGATTCAATAAAAGGAATATGTGCAAACAAGGTATAAAATTAATAAATTATTTTCTTGTGAATATACACTTTGACTTGTTTTGTACTTGTGAGTTTTCAACATAAAATAAAAATACAGTTCCTTTCTTCCCATGCACACTTCCAATAGTTTGGGAGTTTTACTTTTAAAAATTTGTAATTTGTAAGCTCTTAAATTTGTGACTAATATTGTTATATGACTAAATTTTTTGTGAGGGAGAGAATCCACAATGTGAGATGGATATTAATTTGCTTAAAAGACAATCTTTCTACTCTTACAGGAGTGTAGCTTGGTTTTACATTTTACACTTAAGACCATGATCATTTAAAGAGAAATAGAAAACTAATAACTAATGTTTCTGAATTTTTACTTTACAGATATTTTGAAATTGAGCGGATTTCTTTGCAGTTAATGACTTAATCCTCTATTTATAAAAATCTTTAGCTGGATTTTGACAAAACAGATGGGGTCTGAAAAGCCAATTATGTGCTTTAAGATGAATGGGACATAGAGTTGTTTGGTTAAGTGACATGGCTAAAAAAGTGAAGGAGCTATTATTTTTTATTGTATTGTTGATTGTGTAGTAGAGTATGTCTTACTGGGCTGAGTCTCTGTGGAAGTCTTTAACAACTACTTTAGTTTTATTTCCTAACTGTGGGCCTGACTATGCACCACTCTAGTGTTTGGAAGTACTTTGGGAAGAATATGTACAATGCAAAACCTCTTGGAACTGTTTCTAGTCTTTGTTCAGTTTCAGATTTCAAGTGCCCACAAAATCCCCTGCAAACTCAAGTTGTTTCAACTTGTGGTTTTATTTTGTTTCTTACTGCTTTTCAGAGAATAACAAAAATGCAGTCCTCCACTTCTCTCTGCACAGGCGAATTTTTTGCAAAAGGGATGAACACGTCCAGGAACAACAAATGAACCTCACCCAGGCAAAATTACATTTTGGATCAGGATATCTCCCTGTCACATGCAGCTTTGGAGGTGGCTTGTTATTTGAAAATTTCAACCGAAATTAAGATTTCTATCTATACGTCTTTGATCTTACTGCCTACCATCCCCCTGTTAGTGTTTTTTTTTTGTAGTATTATGTCATACTTGATGGTAATTCATGATGTGCAGCCCACATTCTGCTGTCCCTGAATTTCCTGTGTTGTTAAAACTTTAATATGTTAAACTTCTATCAAGTTTACCATGAAAGAAAATGTTTTGCAAGATTAAAACTGGTCCCAGTTATGTAAATGGCATGTGTGTAACTGCTTACACTACACATAGCAGTTGATTTATTTGTTTTAATTGTATTAATTCAATGTTAAAGGTTTGCTAATTTGCTATTTAAACCATTTCAAGAAGTTTTTGTTGTTATTCAGTATCATTAAGTTAGTGTAAAATAGTAGACAAGATGGCATCAGCAAGATACTTTGGATATTTGATGCCTACATTGTTGCACTTGCTATCAGTTTCCTTCCCAAACTGTGCTACTAATCACCGAGAATGTGATGATAAATTTCACCTTAATATTAGATTCAAATTTAGGCACTAAGAGCTTCATGGAAGCATTTTTTATGTTCCAGACAATGTTTTCCATTATATATTGAGTGAAAATCTGTAATCTTTATTTTGTAATCATAACACTTTTTTGGCTTTCTATTAAGTGAGCCACCTTAAAATAGTACAATTTTTTTTGAATTTGATACAGCAATCAAGTAATCACTGAAGGTTGTTTCCCATGCAAGCCTTTTTATTTCTTCTTTTCCTCTTTGTTCGTAGACTTACCATACACAGTCACTGTCTCCATCTTAAAGTGTATGAGGATGTGAAAGTGATTACATAACACTGTATTTTCAATTCAACTAGAATTTTTTTGAGGCTAAAAAACCTAGCTGACTTTACTTTTTCAATGGCCATGCAGTGACAAATAGCATACACCATGAGCTGTTAAACTATTCTCCTAATTCTTACATTTGGCTTACTGGCTTGCCAAGTTGGGCAGTAGAAGTTCCACTGGAGTGTGGTTAGAGAGTGCTCCAAGTTCGTCTTGACTGGATTAGAGACTGCCATGACTCCAGGAGAATATATTGTCTGACTGTAGTGCACTTTATTGGTTTGTAGAGATTTGTTTGCCATGAATTTTCAGGTTAAAAACGTACATGTGTGCCTAAGAAAATGGGTGGCTAAGAGAACAGTATGGTGTTATGAAAGGATACAATCAGTTACTTTAATTTTAAAGGAAGACTTGTCAGATTCCAAGCTTGTTTTTCTGCTTTGGTATCTCCTTGTACTGCAGTGCTTAGGCTCAGATATGTGCTTGGCAACCACAGACATACCTATGAAATGCTTGTAACTGCCATAATTATTTGTTTTATCTACAGTTATCCATCTCCTTTGTATTTTTAATTTCTCAGTTTCTTTCCTGTGGCATAACTGTACAACATGAATGACAGCTGGCTAGATTTGAAATTCAGTCCTCTGTTTTTCAATCACATTGATTTTGGCTGTCTGTGGATATGCCTTTAGTTGTGATGAGCAATGACAATCAGAAGTGACTTGTGTGCTTAGAACTTCACAGTTAGCCATTTACCAAAGTTATTTGAAAGTTCTAATGGAAGATAGAGGCCACACAACTGGTCTGTATTCTTGGAAAACTTTTGCATCAGTTTTGGAATAAAATTGCAGGTTCCTTGGGAAATAATTATCTGATCATTTCTGTAGCGAAACAGAATTCCATAACAATTACTGAAGGTGTTAGTGACCATTACTGTGGTTCATGGGTGTTGGTGGTCTCTCGGAAGCTTAATGTTGATGGGATGTTGCTATGTTCTAAGTGCTAATTCAAAGCCAAAGAAAATAATTTGTGATTGTGATATTGCATTTGTTCATATGAATTTATTTTAAAAATATCATGGAAGAAGAGGAAAATTCAGGGGGAAGCAGGGGAGCACAAAAAAGTCCTTTGTAAATGGTAAATAGTATGCCAAGATTTGAGAATACTTTTGGACTTAAGGATTGAAACAGTCAGTAATTTAATGCCCTGCTAATACTGGCTGAGTTTTCTGTATCCATCTTCCAAATTGACAGTGTCTGGGAAGTTTTCTTCTCTGCATTGTCTGATTCTTCCAGGGGTCTTTGTGAAATATTCTTTCAACACAAGTGGCCTCCCTTACTGGATTCATTAAGAGATCCTCTAAAATGGGCCATTCTAGACTTTTGAAAAGTGATTATGGAAAAAAGAGGAAGTATTAGAATTTGTTAAAGAAAATCCTACTTTCATGAATTCTGGATAGGGAAATTTTGGCCCAGCTCAGCTGTTTATTAATTGTTGTCTTTGTTAATGATGCAGATAATTTATTTTCAATCAATTCTTTGTTCCAGTGGAACTCATTATAAAAAATAACACAAATATCAATGGCTAATCAAAGACATCTGTTCTAGCACAACAGATTGTGTGTCCTCATGAACATGCATGTGCACGCATACTTGTGCCCTGCGTAGGTAGGGGACATGTGGTGGAGAGATATTCTGCCCTCCAGCAGTGGATTGTACCTGTGGATGCAGACAAATTTCTGGAAAACAAACTTTGTGTAGAAGTACAGCATGTAGTGGGTCTCCTTTCCTTTTGTTGTTTCTTTTCATCCTGTTCTAAAGCTGCAGATATATTGTTTCCTGACTTTCTGCCAGAACCCAGCATAAAGTCTCTGGCTACAAAGTGTGAGAGATTAAAAAGAGAATGACTTTTGAATGAGGAGGCTGCTTTAAATTATTCAGAGATCCTCCCTCTTCCTCTGTTCCTTTTCTTGATGTTTTGGATCAGCAGCACATTTCTAGCTGTAAATGTCTTTAGAAAATATGTTTTAAAGGAACAACTTCAGTGTGTAAGAGCTTTGAAACTACAACATAGAGAAGTAATTTTTGCTTCATTGCATGCAGTATAACAGAAAAGTGTCACTTCCATTTGGAAATATGAGGGATCACTAAATATACAAGTTCTACATAATCTCTTAAAATCCTTGTAAAGAAAAAAAAGCCTTTTTGAGGAACAAACATGGGAATGGGATTGGCCCCAGTAACTGGCATAACTTCCAACTTTTGGCATCAGGGTTCATTTGCAGATCCTTTTGTCAGTGAAAAAATATGGTTTTCCAAGAGCCCTCTAGGAAGAGAATACTCCCTGAGGGTGCTCAGGCATTTTGAAGAAAATAAAACATGATTTAATTCTTCACCGAAAACTTGAACTGGACCCAAACTTAACATTTCTTGAAGCTTGAAAAGTTTGGAATGCTTCCTTCCCCCCCACCCTCATTACTTTTCATTTTCATGCTCCTCTGCATTTCCAGGATCTCTCCAAGATGTGAGCTATGTGTGGCCGGAGCTCTGTACCAAAGAGGGGCAATATTTGTGGAGTATATTTTGGCCTGCTTACAAGAAAAAAATTCTCACAAAACTTAAGAGGGAACTTGTCCTTGTCAAAATGCTGCACAACTCTTTGCAAAAATCAAAATGTTCAGGTATTATTTTAGCAATAATAGCAAGTGTTTATAATTTAAGAAAATTATTTACAACAATTTCCCTTCCTTTCCTGTGCCAGCTCTAATGTGGTTAACATAATTACCTAATGGTAAGATTATTTATATATTTAGCATTTATGTATAAAACTGCAGTGGACTATAGCAAGAAATGGAGATATAAAGCAAAACAGGATGAGAAAAAAAGCCCATACTTAAAAAAAGTTACTTTCTTAAGCCTTTTACATTTGGTCATTCCTAGTACTTGTCTGAATTGAAAGTTAAGATTTCTGCATAGTTGACTGAGATGTCTAAGTGCTGTTCTTGTAACCTCAAATGAACTAAGAATCTGCCAAAACACTCTCCACTTGCCTATTGCACATTTTTCTCAGTATGTACTCTGCCAGTTTCTGAATGCAATAAAATCTTCAACATGTCAGACGCTGAGTGTAAACCTAAATAGCTCTGGCTTGCAGATATAAAACCAGTGAACTAAGCTCTTGAGAAATTCACCCTGTAAAACTTGTCTTGCTACTGGATGTTTTTTCCTTCTGAGATTCAGTAAAATGAATTACTACATTAAGGACTTATACAGTTAGGTTGTGATGATACATTGCTGTTTTAATGAAAGATAATAATAAAAAAGAGTTTCTTTCTGAAATGTAAATAATTTTGGAGTCATGGCTTCCTTAGGGACCAGCAATCTTCACAGCCAGAAGGTACATTTACTTTCTGACAGCCTGTCTGATTCTTCTTGATGGCAGCTACCCTGAAATTGCTGTGGGCCTTTGGAAAAATTAACTGGTTTTGTTTTATTTGTTTTAAAATATTATTTCAAAGATCTAGCTAATTTTCTTTCCATTCTGATTGGACATGTTTAATAACATCTTTGTTACTTATCTGAAATACGCCTCCTGAAATTGTTGTTCCTTAGGTATGGAAATATACTTCTCAAAGGCATAGATTTAACTTTAAAAAAAAATGGAAGTTAGGGGTGGGGAATAACCTTCTATGTGGCTTAGTTTGATTTGGTGCCATTGCATTGCTGTGGGGAGCAGATGAGGATTTGGGAGAGGGGAGTAACAGCATTGTGTTCCCTTGTTATATGTGACTAGTTGATTTTACTGATACAGATATTTCCCTTTCCTGATGAAGTTTGCTTGGGTCATCCTGTGCAGACAGTTTGTATCTTTGCATTTTGATGCACAGTACTTACATCAGGTCTGCAAAAATAAAGGCTTGGATGTGTCCTCATTTTGTTTATTTACAGGTTCTGATGCTTTTCTTTGTGCATGATTGAGCCTATAAAAGTTTTTCTTTTGCAGCATTGTTTGCTTAGATGTGGATATAGAATGGCAGCCCATGAAATCCGTCAGGTAAAAGCCATTCTTGTGAATGAACTAGCACTTTGAACGTATCTAGAAAAGTGATGTGGAAGGACAGCCCCAGAACCACTGCCTGGTCCTCAGTGCTAGAAATGTTGAACTCATCTACCTTAAAGATGAACAATTTAGAATTTATGTAAAGTGGATCTACCCTCTCTACAGGCACTTCTTCCAGGTAACTATCTTCCCAGATTAGCTGTTAATCATAGTTTTCCCTGGCTGTGTATATAGGCAGATTCTGGGCTTTCACAAGTCTGCAGAGCTCTCTAAAAGAGTAAGTGCTGTGTTGGTTTAGATGAGGTGACAATTTTGCCTGCAGCATCAAAATCCCTTTTCCCAAGCCATTGCCATTAACCACTTTTCTCACCTTCTGCCTGATTTCTAAAAATATAGGCAGCTGCTCTTCAAATTAAAATCTATAAATTTTTGTTTCTAAAGGGAAAATTCACACAACCAATGTGATTTACCTAATTCAGCTGGCTAAGCTGTCCCCCAGGTTCCTTTTATTGCCAGTTGAGAGAAAAGGACAATATCCAAGGGGTCCACCAGAGCCTTTGTATTGACTGTGCAGAAACCAAGGAGTCTTTTCCTGCTAAAGCACGTGCCTAATTATTGATGATGTGCAGTAACCCTGTCATCCTTCTAGATTATCATATGACAATTTTGTTGCTTGCATTTAACAAATGTTACTTGATTTGAGAGTTTACCCTGAATCATCTCAGAGCCTTCACACAAAGCCCCAAAGTTGTTTGTCTATCAGTTTGACTAAAGAAACCTTGAAGAGGAGTCTTCAGGATACACTTCAACATACACTTTTTAAATGAAAAACAACTTGGACTTGCTGGTTTTTGGGTAGGATTTTCTTCTGTGTTATTTTTTCATGATACTGTAGGATGCAGCTTGTTGTTTTGGTACATTTTGGTCACTTGGATCTTTACCACACTAAAGTTCAGTATTCTTGGGCCAGGTTCTTTTCTGTGAAAGGTGATGAGCTCAGGAGAGGATTAGTGACACAGAGCAGAGCTGGTGGAGAATTGTGTGCATATCATGCATGGAGGGCAGATACAGTGTTTGCTTGAAATATTGAAGTATTGAAACATTTTAGAACAGGAAATCAAAATTATTGTATTTCCCGTTTTAAAATTTTATAAGGAATTAAGATTGTATAGTACACATTATTTTGAACAATTAACAAATGAAGTTCATGTGGGTCACTCTAATGATTGTTATACCAGTGCAATTTGGCAATGAATGGAATAGAATATAGAATGCCTGATCACTCTATATATGAACAAGACTGGATATTTGTTCAATATCATTTGATAAATGCTAAAAAAGTATTTATAAATAGAAGAACAATAAAAAATGCTACCATATGCTCAAAGTAATGATCAGGCATTTACCCTCCCTCATGAGAAAATGTTTTGGATCCAAGCTTGTCATACCATATGGACAGGGATGAGGAAAGAAAATAATTGTATGTGTTTCATGGGAATGTAGAATTTTCACTTCATTATGAACAAGAGGAAAGGAAAAATTAATCGAATAATCAAGTTTAAAAAACTATTTCTCAAACCAAAAAGCCTCTTTGAAATACACATTTTTCACCTTTGACATTGATACCTTGCCAGTAATGTATCTCAGATGCAGTAACTGACAAATGGATATAATTGATCACATTCTTTTAAAATTGTTTGGATAGAAGGCTTTTTCTTTCTTTGGGATTTCATTATTAGAGAGAGAGAATTTGAAATTTATTTCTTTCTGATTTTATGGTATTAGTTTCCAGTCCAAATTGTCAGCCAATGTGGAAACTGGCAGAACTCCATAGGAGTCAGAAGAGCTCTGTTGGTTCACACCATCTGAAATGTCACCATGTATTTTATTTTTCGCTAATGATATTGTATAAAAACATCACAATTGAATACAGATAAATTATTTGTAATATAACCCCAAAGTTTTGTGCAGAAAATGTTTCTTTTATGTCACAAAAGTCTGTCTTAAATTGCTTAAGTTAAGCTCAAAATGAAAAAAAACATGAAATGGAAAACCCTAGAAATAAAATTATTCAGTTTTATTATCTGAGTACTTAGCACTTTGCCTGAATGATAATGTGTTTTTTTAATATGTAAGGCATAGTTTCTGCATGATTTCAGTTGTCTTTTCCTTCTTAAAAGAGAAATGACTATTTGGATAAGGTAGTGAACCGATAAGGGGAACAAAAGAGGTATTTTTTTTCTCTTCAGAGATAATGAGAGAAGGCAAGTGCCCAGAACCAAGTGTCTCAGTCAAGTAGTCACACTTTTAGGGTCCTTGGAAATAATAAAGTGGAAGAACAAACAAAACGACTCAATGAAACAGAGCCAACTTCCAAACCATACCTGCCTAAAATAATAAAATAATCTTAAATCCAAGACACTGCTATAGTGCTCCCAATTTTACTATCAGAACAAGATATGAAGTTTTATATTGCTATAATGATTTAAATGTATGAATTTTAGAAAATGTACAGAAGTAGCATGAGCTAAGTAGGAAATTCTGTTTGCCATTGTGCAATGACATTATTTTCCCGTAGACCAGTTAATGGAATTTTTAGGGAATTTCTCCATGCCTGTTATTTGTCTCACTGATAAAGACTATTTTCACGTCCTAAGTAAGAGCTGTAAATTGGCTCACTAGGAAACCAGAAGTACTTAGGGCATTAGCAGTGGTCCCCCAAACATAAACATAAGGTTATGATTCCTTCTTTACAATAAATAAGTTGGTAGGATTGGAAGGAGTATCTTTACAGACTAATTTGAAGTTAAAATGTAACCAAACCTTACAGAGACTGTGGATTTTCTTATGAATTTAACAGATACTCCAATAGCAACTCTTTAACTGCAAATTGCTTAGTACTGTGAATACGTATATTTTTTATACATGCAGGCGTACGTTCTTCACACTTTGCCATGTGTTGACACATCATATATATTTTTTCTGCACTAAACGGTGCAGCCACCATTCATTTCCCCTCACACCTGTCTGAAAATTCCATGCTTTTTCCATCTGTATTTTTATTCTGTCAAGAAGAAAAAAAAAATAGACTCACCTTTGTACATCAAGGTTTTGCCTTTATTGGTAAGCGAGATCTTGGTTTAGTTACACAGTGCTGATTAGCAAGAGAGAGAAATCCAGTGCAGAAGAAGGAGTTGTCTGGTCAAATCAATGTTAGAACTGTTAACCACTTCATAGATATACAGCAGAATAAATTGCATCCAGGAAGATGGTAGTTGACTGCACGGTCAGCTAGTGCTAGGGCACCATAGCAATATTGCTTAGCAGCTTCTGAGCTGGGTAGTTTAAATCGAATGCAAATACACTATAGAGTCATGATGTCAAGACATGGCGTATGTTTTTAAGCATAACTCAAAAGAAGGCATTCCTGTTGTGAAGAAATTTCCCAGTGAATTCACATGTCTGTGCAGCCTGGGTGCCCAGCACAGCTGGAAAGCCAAGGCTTCCAGGACCGGAGCATGAAATGTGAACGCTCTGACAGCACTGAATTCAGCTGAGGCTCTTGGGGCCTCGCTCTGTAGCACTCCAGGTGCAGGAAGAGCTGTGTTGGTGTTGGGGCTGGCATATCCTACTGTCCAGGCTCCTGACTCCACAGTGTTCTGACTGGAGTCTCTTATACTTCAGCTTACCTCCTGTTCAGGGTTATGGCACTTTCCTGTAGGGCTCTGAGGACTTTCAGTTCCCTGATTCTTTGAAAACCTCACTTAGGCTGGTAAGAGCTGCAGGAGCCTGGGTCCCTGCCAGAAACCAGGCCCTGGTGGGTCCTCTGCCAGTGCACTGAAGAAAGTTTGATGAATCAGTGATATTTCTGAAAAGACTTTAAATTTTGACACACTTTCCTTTTCAGTTCTATTTATGAATGTCTTGTGAGTATATTTAGGTTTCTTTTTGTCTATAATTTAAATTCTTTTTCTTGAATAATTTTCCTTATTGAAAGATGATGTAAATGCTTTGGCATTTTGCTTCATTACCACAGTCCTGAATTGTGCATCTACTGAAGCAATGCCTAACATTGAATTTTGGTCTATCCTTATTAACACTAGCTTGGATCAATTGGTGTCTTAAGAGGTATGTTTGCTTAATACATTAGAAAAAATCAAATTGCTGATTCATTCTGATTGAAATAATCCTACTTGATTTTTTTTTTTCTGTTATCCTTGGTTTAGAGACTTACTAGAAGAAAGAATATATACAAAGGAAACAGCAGGAACACTAGGGATGTTTTTAACTCAAGAGATATCAAGCTCATAACTTTTGATTACTCAGAAATACACAGAAAGAAATCCAAATAAGATTAGAGAAAACCCAGAGGAAGTGAGAGAATATTGTCTGCACTAAAATGTTGGCAGAGTAAAAATAACTTAGCTTTGAATAACAATAAAAATATTTTAAATTTTAGATCTAAAATCTTAGTTTCTGTAAACTCTCTTCTAGTGTGTGCTCTGTAAACACATTCATGAGTGTAGGTCTCTGTGAATGGGTGTGCTCTGTAGGCCACTCTCGAGTTCCTTCTGTGCGAGTTCTCTTTCACCTTAGTTTCTAAATGGAAGTACTTAACATTATTTGAACATTTATGTCTGAGTACAGATTTTTAGGTCTGAATGACTTTTAAATTCTTTAGTCTGATGTGTGTAACAAACGTCAAGGTGATTAGATTTAATTGTATCTACATTTTACTCCTAACAGTAATTTCTCAGGTTTTGGTGCACCTAATTAGTACTTCCTTAGGTTTTGGAAGTTGCCCAGATTCTGCTCGGTGGTCACTGTTTTAGCTTTCTTATGTGGTTTATTCTTAACAGATCTCTTCAGGATTTAGTATTATTTTGCTGTCAAAGTTCCCAAAATTCAGATATTTTTTGTAAGGTCAGCTGAAAGCTGGTGTGAATGTTTTTTGTCTGATGGCCAGTGACCCATGTTCATCTCTGTTTCATCAGGTGAACCTGTCACTTTAACTTTATCATGCCCTTCATATCCTGTTATCATATATGTTCAGGTGATGCAGTCATTGGGGATCCAAAAACACAATGAGATCAGAGTTACCTTGCTATATGTGTATGCTGCCTTCATCTTGTCCATACCTCGTGTTCATTTCTGTTTCTGGAGAGCAGCCATGACATAGATCAGCTTCTTTACTGAGAGATATACTGGGGAAGAAAAAGGTACCTGCATCTGTCCTTCCTGCGGCTTCAGGGAGCTCTGGTATTTCAGAGAAATACATTGAAATAGTCACTGTTGTCTTTTCCAATTGTAAATTACTGTGACAAAATTAATTTTAATATGGTTTAATCCCACTGATGTTAGATTTGAATTTGGTTCCATATCTTAATCTTTCTTGGCTGTCTCTGTGCCCATTTCTTATTCTGTGTTCTTGTCTAAAGAGTTTTCTTTCCTGCAGAAAGAATCTGTGGTATTTAGTGATTTATTCCCTCAGAATATTTTAATTTATAGAAAAACCTAATACTAGTACTCTTGCACTACCTCAATTATAATTATTGTGAAAGGAAATGTAGTGCAATTTTGTTTTGGTTTGATAATTTCCATGCTGGTTTTTTTTGTCTCTAAATCTTCAGTGAGCCCTCCCAAAACAGAGGAAGAATTCAGAATTCTATTTCATTTAAAGAATCTCTGAATAGATGAGATTTAAATTTTTTAAAAGAATATTTAATCTCTCTATACTTCCATCTTAAGCATTGTTTTTTAAGACTAACACATGAGCATGCTGTGCAAATACAGGCAGAGATATACTTAGGACATGGTAAAGGATTTGTACTGGATACTGTGACACAAAGGTTTGTTACAGGTTCTTTGAGGTAAATATTGCATGCTTGTTTCCATGGAAGTTATGTTTTATTAAATTTTGCTTTCTATATTTAGTTGAAAAAGAATGCTCAAAGCTTTTATTTTTGCCCACACTTATGCTTCTTTCAATAGCAGCACTCTTTGCATGTACACATTAGTTTCAAGGTGTATGGCCTTGTAGCCTATTACAGAAGTCATCAAAGAACTTGAAGTTCCCATAGGAGAACTTAGGACTTTCCTGAAAGAAAAAAACCACCCTAACTGCATCAGTTTCTCCGCTTATAACTGTGTGGTCAGTGTATACTGGCTTGAAGAACTGCACGGTTGTCAAGTCTTTCCTGGTCTTTATAGGTAAACTTTTTTGTGCCTCTAAGCTGCTGTTTCTTCTCCTGCCTTTTCTGTGTCATCCTTTCCACTTACACGTGGTTTAGTGGAATGGTGATAGATATCAAAGCAGTTAGATCTTCATCTGCCCAGATTTACTTGTACAAAACCAGCTTGGTGATCATCCCCACTATGTAGGTCCTTGAAAACAGCATTCAAGATCCATGATTTGGAATTATTATTACTGGTTAAGAAATTGTGATAGATCAACAAATCATCTGCTGAAGTTGGAAAGAGTTCATGATATGGTAGATCATGCATAGCTTAGGTTTTTGGAAGTTTTAATTTTGAAGAGGCGTGTATATTAATTGAATTAGAAATAGACTAACCTCATGCTAAGCGGTTTTAATGATAATGATAATCACTTAAATGCCTCTTTTAGAGACTTGTGTTCATTTGTTTCTTGCTTTGTGATATTAAATGTTCTTGGAAGGCTATTTCATATTTAATCATTAGAAAAATGTTGAGCTTTTCTGGGACCTTCTTAGCTCTCCTAAGGTCACAGAATATCCCTTCAAACTCTTAATGTGCCTGAAAATTTCTGCTTAATAGTTTCAGACTGTCTGTTGTCAAGAGTCTTTGTACTGGATATATTCCATTGTCATAAGATAATTTGTTCAGAAACTTCCTCTGGCACAGAGAGAGGAATCACACACTCTAGAAGTATTCAAGTCTGTCTTGGTAATCACTTAGCTTCCCTCTCTTTCCTTGTGTCAAATCTAGTCTAAGCAGAATAATGAAAATAAGCCTGCCTTGGCCAAAATGAGTGGCACCATGTCTCCACTGTGTTCGCATCTTGCTGGAAGACTTTTCCAGCTTAGTCTGCTAGAACACAACTGATGTTATCTACCAAATTGATTTGTTTCTGAGGAGATTTTATTTAGTTAAGTTTAGTTCTGATTCTTTCAGATGAGTCTTCACTAAAGTAGCCATGGTTTGCTGGTTTTTTGCTTGTTATGGAATCCTCAGACACCTGAGCCCTTTGCATTGTGAAGGAACTACTTCTTCCTACTGCATCTTCTAGTCTGGGAACACTGGGGATCATAAGACAAAGTCATGATCTTAAAAAGGAATCTTACTGAAAATAAGTTGCCTTTATGTGTGTCCAAAGGTACATCTGAATTTACAGTACAAGTCATAGTGAAGAGTGAAAAAATTTCAGCAGATAATAATAGCACTTTGGGGTTTTTTGCTCATTTTTTGTTTTATTGATGTAATGTAAATAGAACACAGGTCTTAGGATTTTGTTTGAAGTCTCAAAATATGCTTTAAGACCATGACAACAACAAAATTGTTATGACAGTGCACGTATGGAAATACATGTAAGAAGGTGTACTATATATTTGTCAGAGAAAGCCAAGTCATCATACGAGTAGTAATTACTATAATGAAAGGTGTGCAGAAACCAAGAGGTAGTATTTGTACAGAGAACGAAACCGTTTCCTGATTTAGACATCTCAAAACTTTTGGGTTCAGAGTTCTTAGGAATGGATATGCAAACAATGTAATGCTTGTGTTTCCCAGAAGATAAATTGTGGATAAGATTTGTCAAATTACAGAACAAACCTCATTTTTCCTTAGTTTTGAGTACTTTTTAAAGCTCTCACAATTTGTCTTAGCATAGAATCAGTCATAACCAGAGATATTGCCATTTTACTTATACGGAAATCCTATTTCCTTTATGTTTGTCTGTGTAGATGTCAAAGAGTGAATTCCGTGGATGTTGATAGTTGTGAAAAGATTATTATTGTGATTCTGAAACTCCTTCCTTGTGCTAGATATATTATCCTGGCAACTGGAGCTGTCAGATCTGCTAGCAGATGTAGAAAGGGTCACTCCTAGCACAGAGACAATTTGGACTGTTTTGCAGAGATTTTGTCCTCTTTTTAAAATTGCAATTCGTTTGTATCCTTTTTGACATATATTTACAGCATGCATTTCAGCATGTTTCTTTTCTGGTATAGATTGGTTGTCACCATTAGTTTTTTGTTATGACAGCAGAGATTATACATATTCTGACCGAGATCTCTGTCTGGTTTCCAGTTCTGATAGAAACATCTCTTTTTGTCTTACTGTATATATTTCCACATCAAATTCTGTGAGCTTTATGCTCTTTTTGTCTTAAAATGAATTAATCAAGCAACGAGATTAAGTTTAGTGTCTCTTAATATTTACCATTGTGGGTTTTGTCAGGAATTTTCATTTTCTCTTTGGTAACACCATGCTTTCCGCAGTAGTGCCACATATACAAAGTATCAAAGTAGAAAGGAATTTATAATACTGAAAGTCTTTCATATTTCTTGTATTTTATATACATCCTTTAAACATCCTTCTTTGTAGTCCTTATTTCACTGTACTATAAATAGCAGTCCCATAGGTGTGCTTGCTGATCTTTTAAAGACATCATCAACACCACTGAGGTCACAATAAAGGTGTCTTGTATTTCCTATTCATTATATGAAACTTAGATTTCAGTTTCCTCTTTTATTACGGTAAATGATTACCCAGGAGGTAGAGCTGTCTGCTGGGCCAGAGCTGGTGCCAGGTGGTCCTGCTTGGAGCATGGTCTGCAAAGGCAGGCATTAGTTATTTATTTATAGTCCCAGCCTGCAGAGCTTCAGCTTCTCAGTCAAGCTTTGGAGTTGGCTGCTTTTAGCACTCTTCAAGCCTCCCTGTAGGTCCTAGAGGTGTCTCTAAAGTTGTAGTGTTTACTGACTTCCTGATTTGCCAGCTCGTAGAAGCTCATCAAAGCTTTACCATAGAAAACAAAGAGCACACAGAACTCAGAGACTTAACATAGTTGTTGGAAGTTATTTTCATATTAGCATGATGTCATCAGCATGGACACTCGCTTTTGTAACAGATTTCTTAAAACTGCTGCTGCCAAAACCTGCTGTGTTATCTAAGTGACTACAGAGCTATTCCCTTGAAAACTACTAGAAGCCAAAAGACTGAAGATGCTATTTCACATATGTCATTCTCATAGCTCAAAGAGAAAGTACTTTTCTGACATCCGTGTGTTGTTAGCACATTTAAGAAAAAACAGTTTTATTGAGGTTTTGAAAACTTTTATTAAATCACGAAGACTGATCAACATGGAAATGTTAAAGGTTTCATATGTTATGGGAGATCATTCTTCTAATGTACATTAGAAGAGACATCTATCAGTGCATTGAAGTCACTATTATTATCCAAATGAATTTATAAACATTGAATACATCTTCCCATAAAACATAAATTATGTAGCTCCATTTTGACTTTTCTGAAAGCCCCTATAAAAGTGAAGAATGTTGATTTATATTTTTTTTGGCTGGCTTCCACATGTAGGTTGAAGGATTTTAAACAAGATTAGTTTCTCTTTGCAAGATCATGGATTCTCACCAAACACTGTTGCTTTTCCAATTGTTTGAGTTTCTAAATTTAGAAACTCTGTACCTGAGAGGGATAAAACCTGTCATTCAAGTGAGAGCAACTCACAGCTGGGATGTGGTGCTCAGTGTGCAGCATAAAAGCCCAGGAGGGAAGTGACCCAGAGAGACTTCCTTAGTAGCTGTGTAAGTCTGGTAGGATATAGGGTGACGGTTTGCTTCCTGGCAAATTAGAAAAATAATTTGGTGGACAGATTGTGGAACTATCCTATGTAAGTGGTGATCTGTTATAAGCCATTTCTAGTTCGTCAGAAAATACTTTGAGCTTCTCTGTGTATGCTAATGGCGCACAGAAAAAAAATGAGAAGGACAAACCCCTGTCATTTTTGAAAGATTTTTCCACTATGAAAATGAGTATAAAAGGAGTATTCTACATGTACTCTTCTTTGTAGAGCAGAAAATATGAAGGCAATATACTAATGTTCAGCAAAGAATGAAATAGTGGAGTCGTATTGTGATGGTTGTGTTAGGGACGGGAAGAAACATAGGTGCAGCTGCTAAATGTAACAACCCCCTCCTATTCAAGCTGAATAAGGGAACAGTTAAATACATCTGTGTTTAGAGATAGTTGAAAATATTGAAACAACCCTTAAAAATTCAGTTCATGTATAGTGCTGTTCATTATTCTGCTGGAGCAGTTTCGTAGTGGGCTGCAAGATAGAGTTAAATACAGAGTTTGAGGAAGGATTTTGGCTTTAACTGGGTGTCAGGACATGTGAGGAGAAGGGCAGACATGCTCCAGGAGTGCACAGAAAAAGAACAAAAAAGCTCCAGGTGCAACCAAAGAAGCAGTTATACTGAAAGCCAAGAGTTTTATGTAAACTACTTGCTAAAAGGCAAAGCTGTGAGCAAGGAAGCTATATCCTGCAGCTCAGTTCCTGTTGTGTTCAAGAAAATTGGGCTTTAACATGCAATTTACTGCAGATTGCACTGAAGAAATTCTAGACTCCGTCATCATTTCCTCCTCTTGAGAGAAACAAGGACTCAGTGCCTGAATTTTGCATAGATGCTTAGGTCAAAAGGGTGACAGCATTTTGTTTCAATACTGATGTTTGCTCATTGGCTCTTGATAAAGGAATAGGCAGGCCATGAACTTTCATTAGGTACTCTGTCAAGAGATGGGCCCTGTTCCAAAACAGTGTTTTATGTGGGCAAGACAAACAGAAGGTGTAGGAAGGTATATGGCGTAAGAAAATTGTGAGCTTTGAAGCTTTTGCAGCATTTCTGACCCTCCAGGGTCTCTGACACCATTCTTTTTCCTTGCAACCTCTCCTTCCACTCTCTTTTGCTTTCTTCGAAGAACATTTGTTGACTGAGGTACCACTAACTGGTTCCTGATGTCCAGAAAGCAATCATCAACTGTTTGCTGTGTTTCAAGTTTGAATGTATCACAATATTGCAGCTGACAGCAGTATTATAGTGCTGTCTCTTTCCAGTGATACTGTACTTTTAGTTATGTAACATATTGCAAGATGATTTATTAGCTATTCTCAATATAATTAAAAATGAAACATACCCCCTTTTTAATAGCAATATAATTTAGATACTAGGAAACTTGTAAGCCTCAAGGTGGAAGTGGCTTAGTCTATCCTTATAGATAATTTAAAATGCATGAAAATATGAAGCTTGTTTTTGCCAATGTGGGAAGTGAACATAATTATGACTTTCCAGCTGCTTCTCCGAAAGAAAACAAACAAACAATAAGACACACACTTTTTATTGCAACTAAAAAGGAATATGCTCAAAGGGAATATATATTTATGCCAGAAAGACGGAGCCATAACCAGGAAAATGCTGTCCTATCAAACATACAAGAACATTCATATCTAGGGTGTGAAACTGTGAGGAAAAAACTCCATTTCCTCAGCATCCATTACCAACATTTCAAAAAAAGACCTAAAACAACATTGGAAAGAGTTTTGGCTACAATAAGTCTGTGTAGGTATTTATGGATCCAGGTACACATAATTGTGACTTTTTTGGTATCCTGGGCCAGAAGTAGAACACTTGCCTCAAAACAGTCCAACACCAAAACAATTAACCCCCAAATTCCCAAACAATTTCCACTCATTAAAAAGGGTCCAGTCTTTTTGGTTTTGTTTCGGCTTTTACTTAGTTTGATTTGTTCTTCTAAATGCTCAACACTTTATCTGTCTTTTCTTGTTCTCTACCATTGTTTTTATTGCAAATATGATCCAGAGATCATTAAGAACATATGTTCTATTATTTCTCAAAGAAAAATTCTTGGAGTGGAGATTAATACTTTGCTGAAGCAAAACTGGCAGTATGTCATTTTTTTATGTACCTATGTGATGTAAAGCAGAATAATGTTAATATCACAGGTCAAGTTAGTTGGGAAAAATACTAAGCCATGCCATGTTTTTTGCTGAATTTTATGGACAAGGCTTATCTAGTGAATGAATTCTTGTCACATTGATTTCAAATTACCTGGGTTAATCTGTAGATCAGAATAACCCACTATTTTGAATTGAAGAATGCAATGTACATAAAGTCCTTATTCTTACTTCTTTATATGCTGATTGTCCAACATAAATGCAGTCATAATATCTGGCCAGCCTGTATATAATTTGATGCCCAGAGGTATATAGAAGCCAGGAAAAATTATGAAGAATATTAATAACTCATTCATAAAATATATATTTTGTTACACTTTTAATGAAGCACTTACCAGAGAAGTAGTAGGAACAAATATTTATGTCTCCTGATGAAGATCTTTTTTCCACTTATTATAGTCACCTGCAGTTCATGCACTGTTACCATTAAGTGCCCAGAAACAAAACATTTACAACACAACAACAATACATTCTTTATTTGAAAAATGAGTCATATTGCTTCTATCCTGCTTCCCACAGATCAGAGCTCTAATAGGGATATAAATAAGAAACTTAACATATGTGACCTTCTGACCACAGAGTGTTAAATTCCAGGGACTATATTGCTGCACCATTTTTTCTTTTATTCGTATGTGTATTCATCACAGTTCTGTCGGAAACTGCATGATTTACAATTTATATTAGGCTATGATATGAATTACTTTCAGATACAGGGAGAGGAAAATTGTGGAGGAGCAATTCTTGCTAAAGATGGTGAAAACTGTTTCCACTTAACCTTCAAATGTCGTGGAAATGACACAATTGTATTTAGGTAAAGTTTTATCTTTGGGAAACATCTGCTTTTGTACAAAAACTTTTTTTTTTTCTGTCTAATGTAATAGTTAGTGTTAACATTTGGATTTTGAAATGTACAGTTCCACAAAGGAATGTCCATTGTCACTTGACTAATGAAGTCAGCCAATACACATATTGTTTAGTCTGTGCAAAAAGTGTTGAAATAAATCCACAGAATGCTACTGTGCAGAATGTGCAGATCCAAATAAGGTTTTGCAGCTTGAAAATGTTCTGACACCCGTTAGAAAATTGTTATTATCTTGATATCATCTTTGAAACAAAGGCAAGCCCTGCCATGAGTATCATTTGTTCTTTTTCATTATTTGTAAAATAGTGATTTTATTTCATTTTTATTAAAACATTTCAAAGGAAATGAAAAAAAAATTAGTATAAATTTCTATTTCAAACCTCCAGTGAACATATAATAAGTATTCTTTAGGAGAAATAATCATTGGAGACCTCCAATTCCACTGTGCTGTGAGTCCCAGCTATTGTGAGAGAAGTTTGTTTTATGAGCTACTTCTTCAGCTTTTTGGTGTTTCATCCAGTGTTTCTCCATGCACAAAAACCCTTTCAATTTTTTTTTTCTATTTTGATGCAATTGCTCTGATCATCACAAAACCCATCACTTACAAAACTCTTCAGAATATAGTTCAAAATCCCTATTCAATAATTACTAATAAAAAAGCCTAGGACTAGTTGAAACACTGATTTAGTGTAGGAGATATCTTTCAGTCAGTTCACTTTCTACTCCTATATAGTCAGGAAATCATATTTGGGATGTACTTGTTCACTCAATTTAGAACACTTTTTCCTTTGAGAACAAGCCTGGTGTTTTCTGAGGTCCATTCAGGACAGTGTGGTAGGCACTGCTTCAACAAACACTAAAGATGTGAATCAGATGCAGGGAGCTTATGACTGTGTGCTCTGCGTGTGGGAAGGAAGACTTAAGGAAAGTTAACAAAACTATAAATTGGCTGAAAAGGCAGTATAAGGTCCAGCTTCTCAGTTAGGAGAGATTTTGAGTGCAGAGGATGAAGGATTTGCTATTATGTTTGCCAGCAAAATGAAAGTGTGCAATGGGGCCTGTGTTTTGGAATCAAAATCATGAGGCTCAAAGTGTGCTTTCTGGATGACTTTGAATTCTTCTAATAATTGTGCCTGAGGTATATAAAATGTATTCAGGAAGACCAAACTACAAGAACAGTTAGCATTAAGAAAATTACTTAAATTACTTTTTAATGTTTGCAGAAAGGGGATGTTGAGGAGTTTGTTTGTTTGTTTTGTTTTTGTGTTTTTTTTTTTCTTCGGGTTTTTTTTTCCATTCTGAAAAACCTACTGGACAAACTAAGTGATAGTGATCTGTGAAAAAAAATGTAGCAAGAGAGCAATTTTTAGAACACTGGATGTGGTGTTGGGAAGAAATCTCTGTTGGGAGTAATTCAACTTAGAGAAGTTGGAAATGAATCCTTGAAAATTCTTATTTACCAGTTAAATTTTATGTATCTCTATTATTGTGTAAGAAAATAATTTTTTCTTCTGTATGAAGAGAGGATTTCTTTGTTGTTGTTTCTTAAGGTTTTTTTAAACATCTAATTGTTGATATGACTGAATTTTGTAGTGAAAATACAGCATTCTATATATTATGCCTGGAGAAATCTATAGCCTTTTTTAAACTTAGTACTTAAGAGGGGGCTGAAACACTCAGAGGATTTATCTTTGTGCTAAAGTTTACTTTTGGGTCAAACTAAACTTAGTGTTCAGCTACTGCATAGTAAAGTGCACAGGAGATGAGAAGTGGAATCAACTTGTGCTGGTCTCCAGTCTCCCACAAAGCAGAGTGAGGGGGAGAGTCTCTGTGATATACCATGGTCTTTAGAAAGGGGAATCTGCAGAGTGAGGAAAAAATGTGTATTTGTCAATGGACTCTGAGGTTCCACATTGGAAGTCAGAGGGACTGGCTGAGTCTTACTCTGTCTCTCTTCTTCACATATCCATAATTTTTCCATCCTGTAAGGATCCCAAAGGTTTATTGGCTATTCTGTGGTTCAATCCATAATCTTAAAGCTGCCTTTTTCTCCTCACCTATTCTGACATCAATTGGAAGGGCCAAGAAGTAGCTCCAATGACACTGCTTAAAGCAATCTACCACTTTTTAAACAGAAGAAGGTCTTTGGCATTTTTTAGGAGAAGCTTTCCCTGGAATATTGTGCAGGCATCTTTCAGTGCAGCAACTTTTTTTTTAATGCCCATTGCCTAAACATGCAGATTAATAGCTCAAATGAGTCTGAATTTATGTTTTCTGGAGATCAAAAACTTCTCCTTCAAGGTTGCCATCAATATTTGCATTTACTCTTTCTATTCATTGGAGGTTGGTTGTGTATTCCTTCAGCATGAGTTACCATTGCTAATTTGGCATTCCTGGATTTTTTTTGGTGGGGATGCATTCTGCCCAGTTAAGGTAAACAGTTAAGAGTCAATTCCTCCTCTACTTCCCAGCTTAAGACAGAAAACTCTGCTGTCCTCCTGTGGGCCAAACACTTCATGTTATAGCAGCATATTCTTCAGTCTGTTTTAGAATATCTGACAAGACCAACACCAAGATGATGTCCTGGTACCAGCTCTTCTTTAGGTATTGGCTTTGCACTAGTGCTTAAGTCATAACTTGTCTGCATTTATATCTAGCTGAAATTGACTGTTCCTAATGAAATTTCACTGCTATTAGTCCTTCTGACTCTGTCCTATCATGTAAATGGTCTGTGGGCATAGGAGCTTTCCCTTACTCAATGATTGTTTTTTGGGAGGGGTTGAAAATTGGAGGAGTGAATAAATTCACATTGAAGTTTACCTTAGTTAGAAGGAAAAAGAAGTGGGTGGAAAAGGTGGTCCTTAAAAATTGGTCACATGCTGAATTTTTAATAGAAACTTTCACATTTCCTAGTGTTGCTGAAGTCAACAGTCAAAAAAATTAGGTGTTTGATTTTATTACTTTCTTTGAATAATCTTTTTCTTGAGATTCCCTTGCTTACCTCCAGTTTTTGTATGCAGTTAATACTGCCCACACCAACTTGAAAATATGTAATTTATCTAAGGCAATGTATTTCCAGACTTACTGTGGAGCTCAACATGGAAGGCAGAAAAAAGCTGAGGGTTCAGAAATGATGGTGGCTTTAACAGGTTAGAGTGAGGGACAATCATAATTAGGTATTAAATGTTGTTATTCAAAAATTGCAATAGAAAACTGAAAACAGACAGAACTGTAAAAGAAGTCAGTGATTTAAATGATAGTGGACCAATACCCTTAGAAGTTTAAAGATGATAAACTTGTTTTTGAAAAAGAGGCATGATAAATTTATATGGCATCTAGCTCAGATCCAAGGAGGAGCAAAGTCATGCATCAAAGATAATTGAAGGCACCCTTTGAAATGGGCTGAGGGGGGATGACTCTTGACCTTGGATCGTTTGGAACTTGCAGCAATGCACAGGGACTCCTCCATCATGACAAATGATTTGAGTTTCCACTAAGTGAGTGTCTGAGCATCGTTTATGCTGACTCCCTGATATTTCACTGCCAAGAGGTCAACTGCTGTATTTGAGCATAGATGAGAGTCACTTGAAGATGAATCCAGGTCTGGACACCTTGCAGAGAGCAGCACTTAAGGACTGTGTTAGTAGCAGAACCATTTTATTTTTTTGCTGGATATTAGATGGATAGCTGTGATTGAAACTGCCACAGAATTGGACATCATTGATGTCTGAGTAGAACCAATCCTGCCTGAAAATCAGAGCATGAATCAGTGATTTCTTGGCTCTTGACAAAGGATGTGATAATGACCAGACTGGATAGCAAGATCAGCTTCTTACTTGTTAGAATTCCAATCCACAAATGTTACCCAGGGGCTGATGACTGAATAAAGTAGATACTTTAAGTCTCAGAGAGGCTGAAATTCAGCAGTGCCTGTTGCTGTGAAGGCACAGTGTTCTGAAAACCCAGAAGCTATTTGGTTTGCAGACAATAAAATCATATGCTTTTCTAATGCAGAGGATATTCTAATTAAGTATTAAGAACTTAGATGTCTACCACTGGGGATTACTGCAACAAATTAATGGCCCACAAAGATTTTTTGTGAGAACACAGGAAACCTGGCCATTTTTCTCAGCTGCTGCTTAACCCAGTAACACAGGATTCTGTAAAGTGTATGAATGCCACGTGTTCCCAGGATCTGTGAGCATCTTGTTTTAAACAGTTGTCACTTAATTGTTCATTGACATTAGAGATTAACCCAAACTCCTGTGTTTCGTTGCAAACTTAGATCTTTTCCCCTGTAATTCAGGCATGTTTTGGCAATATATACAAGCATGAGCCAAATTGAAATGTGAGATGTGGGATTTAGGGTTCAGCTCTGTTTCTGCATATTTGCATTTTTACTGAGACCCCCCCAAATTTTCTGTCCCAGTTTCCTGACTGAAAAATAGACATGATAATGATTTTTTCTTTTCCCAGTCTTTTTTTTTTTTCTTTTTTGTTTATTTTGTTTTGATTTTTTTGAAGAGTATATTTTTTATGCTCAAAACACATCTAAGTAACTTAAGGCAGTAAATAGTAAAATGCTTGCTGTCAAGAACTGAAAAGCTTTCATGATCTGTGAATGGAAAATTTTCTTTTGACTTTTCCTTTTTGTTTCTATCACAAGGGATTTTTAAGGGAGGTATCAGTTTCCTACAAATGATAATTAATATTCATATGACTAACTTGAGTTAAAATTCAGAAGAATGCTCATATAACCCTCTAGCAGTCCCCAAATCCTAGCTTATTAGTCTGAAATTGGCAAGTAGAAAATAGTAGAGAGAAAACTGGGACAGTTATATTTAATATTAATGCAAAAAGATACAGAAGAATTATAGTGATAAAATAAAAATAAACTTTCTTTTCCTATGCAGTGGAAGTACCTCAGGCAAAAAAAGTTATCATAATACACATTGAACTTAACTGAAATATAGACATAAACATTTAAAGATATTCTCCTGTTTTTAATGGTATAAAATATTCACTATAGTCATTAAATTAGGCATTGATTGAAGAAATAGTTGCTTGTGAAATCTATTTTATAGTATTTCTATGTAACTACAGAAAAAGATTTGAGAAGAAGAAGCAGCGGAAATGTTTGGTGAATGCCATATATTGGTTGGAATTCAATTCAATTTAGGATTTTCAAGTTTATGAATTTCAATATAAACTACTTTGAGGAATTCTGAAAAAAATTTACCCTTGCTTTAGCTTTTAATGCTGACACAGGAATCAGTGTGCTTGAATTTTAGCCCCAGAATTTTTCCTCATTGTATTTCTAAATCCTGCCTTGGTAATATTCTGTGTTTTCTGTTCTCTCCCCTCATCTACATTCTGAGCTGCATACAGATCAAAGACGGCTGGAAAATTCTATTGAGCATTTCATGCATATTTTGATGACCAAGACCCTGAACCCTTTGGTAAGAGCTGGGGACAGTGTGTTTGGTGCTGAATAGATACATATGGCAAGTGCTTTGAATCAAGTCAGAACTAAAAGGAAATGATCTGTAGCCCTCTGCTTGAGCACATGTTTAGGTGAGATTAAAAAAAAAATGGGAAAGCAAATTGAAAGGCTTTATTAGGCCTGTAAGTGGGAAGCAGATGTAAAGTTTAAGGTAGTAAGGCTTAAATTCTCATGTAACTCTTCAGAAACAGACATGTAATAAGACAAACAGGCATCTTTGAAATTAAAAGCCATTATGATTTCAGTGTTGCCACAAAATCAATATCCTAGCGTAATTCACCAAAGCCAGAGTAAGGAAAATGAAAAGAAATAGCTAAAATCTCTTCATGAGGTCAACCTGTCAAAGAAACTTATACTACAAGATGATTTTACATTGCTCCATGGCTTACAGAACAATAGGTTTCTTTTATCTATTGAAGTCTAGAAAAGGTCCCAAGAAAAATGAAACACTGCGAGCATGAAGCCCCTGTCACCAAAGAAAAGCACATGTCACCAAAGAAAAGTAAAATGAACCCTTAACAATGGATTAAATTTCTTCTTGACTAAGTTCTCTCCTTAATTTAAGAAGATGAAACTATGGTAACCTCTTAAACTCTGTTCTGTCCGTTTTTGAAGGTGGAAAAATTTTGATTTCCAATGTGTCAATGTCTTGCCTCCTTTTAGAAGAAAGACATTTGATAAGGACCCATCTTCTTTGTCATCTCCTACACACCATGGGGAGAGAAAGAGTATTCTTAAGGGAAGATGGAGTTATGAGCATAGACCCATCCTGTCTGAGACATTTGTGAGACAGTCATCATAGTATAGCTACAAAATACAGTCCTTTGTTCCATTAGAAATATTAAGATTTTATTTAGAGGGATGATGGTCAGCCTGGATCAATGCACATGTGCTGGATATTAGAAAATCCTTAACGGTCTCTTTAGTACAGGGCTTTAAATAATCTCCTCATTAAAAATAGTTTTATAGTAGTTATTTCAGGAGAAATCTGAATTGTAATGTTAGGACTAATTTAGCTATCACTTAATTACTTAGTGGCTTAACATAGGCTCCCAGAGATGTAGGAAGTAGCTATTACAGTATTGGTATTGTGTCAGATTTGATCTCTAAATTCTCCTGTTGGTTGCACTAAAGAAATAGTTTGAGTAAAAACTCTGAAACTAAAAAACCACAACTCATTAGCTCAGCACTTCATTTTTCACTCTCAGCACATCAGAAATGATCCCTCACAGTATGTCTACACTGAGCAATGCAATGTTACAATTGCAGCTATTGTCTCTTTTCTGGTTGACTAAATCAGCTTCAGTGGAACACTACACTGATCTAGCTGTACTACTGAGAAAAAAGCTCATCTGAGCATCTTACATGGAAATGCCTTGTGCATACAGTTACCTATTGTCAGGATTTCAGTTTGTCAAACAAATAATGCTGCTTTTACTTCTTGTTAATTCTGTGCTGGATAGAGAGCTTGATAATGAAAGCTGATAAATACATCTTTAGTAATCTTGCAAGAATGGTGTCAGAAATTGCCTGGAAGTGCAACAATGATAGTCCCAACTATGGTTGATTAAAAGATGTAGGATATTTTCTTCTATTACACATTCATAAATAAAAAGAAAATTTAGACCCTTTTTATTTAAAGACCTCACCCAAATCCTGCTAAGATCAGCAAAAATCCTTCTGTTGATTTCAGTGGTAGGTGAGTATTTGGTTTGTAACTACCCAGGTAGTTTTGGCTGAAGAAAAGAAGTTGCAAGGTTTAGCAAGTATTGGAAAAATGTAATCTGATTAGAAGGCAGACCTTCCTAACCAGTAGTTCAGGATATAAAAATGAGAATTAACTTTCAGATAATTATGAAGAAAACTTTCCCAAATCCAGATAGGGAACATTATGATTTGTGGCATTCAGTGCACTAGAGCAATAAATAGTTGAATAGAAAAGAAATCTACTTTACGAAAAGAATAGACATTCTCATGTGCTATCACTTTTTGGAAACACCTATTTTCTGAATAAATCTAAGGTAAGGAGGAGGAGTATATTTGTATTGTTTATTTCTGATTGTGAGAATGTCTCAGGGGGTAGAAGTAGTTTGTGCTGGCTGGCATACATGATTAACTCTGATTAAGACACAGACACTCCATTGTTTTCTCCTTGTGTAGCAAATGAACAGCAGAGGTTTACAGGTACCAGGATGTTTCAGGAACAGTTTTGCATAATCCCTGAGAAAAGTGAAAACCATACCTAATCACTCTTTAAGATCTAAGAAGGAACAGAAAGAACTTTAAAAATGCAACAGTAGTGGGGAGGTGATTTGACAAGTCACAGTTGGAACCACAAAGATCATTCCTCTAACATCTGAGAAAATGAAACCTACTTGGTACTCCTTCATCACCATGCATGTACCCTCAATTAAAGCAGTGCCCCTGATAGCAGGCAGTATAATCTGCATTTTATTTCACTCATGAGCAAAATAACAAGTTACTCAGGCCTGCGGCACTCATGAGTGATATGGGCCGTGTAATATCCTCTCCATTGAGTTTCCTATTATTAAGTTTGAAATAAAGAGTTCAAAATTAACTGTGACAATGATTTTATCTAGTGTTGGCATCACCATTAGCTTCTGCAGTTTACTGCTAATAAAACTTTAAATTTGCTATTACTTGTAATAACCTTTTTGCCACCTTAGCTGTAGAAATTAGACAAAGTACCCGGCCACAACATGGCTAATGACATTTTCTATTTGCATGGAAGAAATGACTAGAAATAATGGCTGTTATTTATATGGTGTTAATACTATAAAGTACAATATTTCAGATTTCAGCTGATTAATTTGAAGCCCTCGCTTCTTTTAACAGGCGTCAGTGTTTCATGGTTCACATATTTAGCTGACCAACTTAATATGCAGTGTGTCAAATGGATCAGCATTCTGCAGCTGTCAGACTGTTTTGAAAAACAGACACACAAACGAATACAGGTAATTTCCTCTTTATGACGTGCTGCCAAGATCTTCTCTTTAGAATAGATGTTAATGAAGTAAAATCCTGAAATGCTTTCAGGTCCCAAAAGTATTGCCCCAAAAGACCTTTATAAGATGATATCTTGTCTTTTCTATACAGTTATAAATCAAGAAAAACTGCACTCAAGTCATTGTGTTAAGTTGTGGAAGTAAAATCTGCAGCTCAAATTTAAGTTTATTTTCCTTACAATCTTTGTTTATTCTTTTGACATAATTTCTCAGCTATTGTTTCAAGCCTCCTAAGTGGAATTTGCAGTAATTTCATTGAGGTGAGGACTTCAGCATCTTTGGTCTGTCATAGTGACATCCAGAAGTACAGATTGTAAAATACCAGTAAAACCACAGAAGAATTAAGTGTAGGCAGACCAATGCAGAGACAGCAGAAAAACATTCAAGCTGAAATGCAATGAACCATTTAAATCCTCTTAGCTAGAGTCTTCTAAGAAAGGACACAAATTCTGTATCACTGCAGGGTCAGACAAGTCCTAAAAGGGTTGCAGAGGGAACAAGAACTCATACAAAGTAACGAATAAGGGAATTGGTTAATGCTGGACATGTATCAAACACCTCTTTTCACACAGTTTTCACAGCTTGGAATACTGGCTTTAAGATATATGTCTATGCATTTCTTTTAAGATGTATTTTCATTTTTAGGATGGTCACTTATTCCCTTTTAAATAATATATCACTGGTTAATGCACATATGCAGGGTGTGAATCTGGCTTTTTACATACCTGGAACTTGACGCTTTTAGGCTGCACACTATTCCAGAGACAGATATCTAGTAAGGCTGTTACAGTAAGTAAGAAAACCCCAAACCCTGAAACAACCCAACAAAACCACAAAAAAGGGGTTAAAAGACTGACTGAATAAAAGGGAGCCTAGGAGCTCATAACTCTGTTACCTAGGGATTTGGATGTTGCCAGGAAGAGAGGAAGCTCTTAATTTCAGTCTCTGCTCCATGGCAGTCACAGCATTAGGTATATACAATATATGTATTGTTAAATACATGTAATTTCTAGAGCATAGACTGCTGGGTGGTGTCTCAGCTCCTAGAACTGAAACTGTTTAATGAATATCATAAACAGAGAGAGGTCGTGCTCCTTCTTGTGCCCTTGCTCTGGCATAAGTGATCTTTAATTCTTCATTATGCACGTGGAAAGACTCTAGAAGAGATAGACATTGTTTTTTCCCTTTTCTGCCTTCATCACAATGAGATGGTTGGGAAAGTGTGAGGGGAAATGGGTGAAATAAATATGAATTCTGTGAAGGACTGAAATGAATGGAATCAGGAATCTTCAGGACTACAATGGCCTGAGTGCTAACTAAATATATGTTGTCTTGATCATTCAGTGAAATTAGAACTTGAGAAAGTAACAGAGTTGTCAGGAGAGCAAGAGGAAGAAGTGAGCTCTTAATGATGCTCATCATGTGCCTGCAGTTCTAATTTTGATTGCTTATTTCCTCTTTCCCTACTGACTCATCATTACTTCACAGGAACCAGGCAGAAAGTAATGGACCATGGGAATAGCAAAAAGAAGTTAGTTTAATGAAAACTGACTAACACATGATCATATGAGTCAGGAGGAAGAATTCAGGTGATTGTGGAAGCTGGTAGAGAGGAGAGTGAAAAGAAGGAGGGAGGAAGAGGCAGTACAGGGCTGAGATATTCTTTTTCTGCTGTTATTGTCCTTTAGTCTATACTTGGATTACGAGGGTAGTTTAAAAGACAAAAATTATACTTACATGATCATTTCAGTTTTATTTTGAAGAAAAAGAATTTTAGTATTCTCTTTCTCTCTGTCTCCATTTCCTTCTTCCATCTCAGGATCCCAGCTTGGATTTTGTATATCCTGTAAAGCTTCTTTCATTAATAATAGCTTGAATTATGCAAGATATAGCATCACCTTTTCAGAGTGCTTGGCCAGAAAGGAAATAATTTAAATAATGAAGTACTATACACCATGCAAATATGCACGTTCAGTGCTTTGAGCAGTACTTGTAGTTCTTGGTCTCTTTCTTTCTCCTAAATTTTAAATCTGTTTTTTATTTTAAATAATTTAACTAACTTGCTTGAAAACATGGATGTGTGGAGACACAGACTCATTATTTTGATGCATCATCTGAGAGAAATCCCGGCAGTGAGGATGATGATGAAGAGTGTAATACATTATCTTACAAAAGGTCATTCTGATGCTGCTCTTCTCAGTGTTGCTGTCAAGAATTCAGTGCTCCCAGTAATATTCTAAGGGTATTTTGGGTGCAGTTGTTGATAGATATGCTTGGATGCTTCTTGAGGCTTTTAGAGCAGTAAAGAAATATTTTTAAATGGAGTGGCACCAAGTCTAGCCTTAAAGCTCTGTGGATGCTAACTCTCATAGTGACAATATATTGACCATATTGTGAATAATTTCTAACTGGTCTTAGGCAAAGACCTAAAAGATAAAAGTCTGGCAGTTCCCAGACTTACAAGTTGAAAAAACTGTTCCTAATTTCCATTTGAAAATGCTGTAGGAATATTTGCCTGTGATGTCTGAGAAAGCAGTGAACAGAGAATAAAATGCTCTGTCCTTAAGTAGCTTTAACATGCAAAATGTTTTGTTCTATGGCCTCTGTTTCCTCCCTAGAGGAGAACAATACTGAGAAAGAGAGACATTAACAATATTTTATCACCAAAAGGTTGGATTTCCAATAGTGTGCTTTTGTGCATATCTTCCTATTTTACTGCTCTTTTTTATAGGTGTACCATAATTTAAAAAGTCCCAAATTTTAGGCCCTCTTCTTGAAAAGATTGTTCTCTCTGTTGATACGCTGAACTCATAAGTCAGTGGTATCTCTGTCATGAATAAAATGCTAAGAATTAAATGTTTGTGTAATTACTCATGATAGTGGGGATAGGCAACAACAACAATTTCCTTAGTTGTTCTGCAATCACAGTGACACCAGTATATGTATCAGTCAGATATTTTCTTTTAATCAAGAGATTTTTTTTTGACCCAGTAAGAAAAGCAATGACAATTCAATTTATGCCACTTTTGCTATGTGTTTTAAAAAAAGATTGGATGTGGCAGTCAGTGCCAGGCTTTTGTTGTCAGTGATCTTTAAGGTCTCTTTCAACCTAGTGTTTCTGTGTGTGACTCTGTGATCTTTCAGGGTTTAGTAGAAGTTTTCTAGCAAGTTTTTTGCAAAATACATCTTGACCTTTGAAAGATTTAGCTAAGCGTTAAGACAGTGGTCCCGCCTATGCAATTAGATACAGACATTGCCAATATATTATGATTTGATATGCTTCATCACCTTTAGGGCTATGCCTTCAGAATTTTTTCTTTTAGCCAATCACCTTTTAATTAGAAAAACTAATTCAAATTCTCTTTTATCCTTGCACAATTGAAATTCTTGTCTTAAAATTACCCTTCTTCTCCTTTCTGCTCCCGTTTTAAAATTTTCTGTGTATATTTCAACCATGTGAGTATGTGCTACCTCAAAGGCTTTACTCTGTCCTTTCATGATGCACCTGTTAAAAAAGAGGTTCTGGGGTTTTGCTTGAAGGACCATGGCCGGCTTAGCTTGGTGGCAAACATACTGGACAGTTAATGTTATAATCAGGACAATTTTTTGATTGAGAGGCACTGTAGAGAAGGAATTGGATATAGAACGGCTTCAAATTCAAGTTGAGTAGATATGAAAAATAAATTTTTGTCCAAATCTATGAAAGTCTGTCATTTAGAGCAAAGGCATTACTTCAAATACTCAAGTCTGTGAAACAGTCCTTCTCAGTGGGCACTTGTGCCATTTGTTTCTGAGCCAGTGCAGCGGGGAAAGCCTCCAAGGAAGGTGGTGTGGGTTGTGATGTCCTCAGCATTCCAAGGGCAGTGGGAGGCCTGAAGTGCTGCTGTGGTCACTGCTTTGCCTGCTTTAAGCTTCCTTTCCCTTTTCTGGCTCAGGGTGGTCTCTAACTGGTCTGACCACCTCTCTGGTTTCTATATCTTTCCCCAGCCAGCCAGGGCTATTGTGAACTGTTTGATCTTCTCCTGGAGCTTTTATCCAGAGCAGCTGAATTTTGTGGTGCAAGTAGAAAGTGAAGAAATTGTAGAGGAAGAGAAAAAATATGAAAAATCTCCTTTCAGAACACCACTTCTTTTGGCTAAATTAAAGTAGCTGTGGAAGTATTACTGTAGAAGCAGAAAACTCCCAGCTAATGACAGAAACAATTGTTTTAGTGTAACTTAATTATGTTAATTGATTTGACAACTTGAGAGAAAGGGGTTTTTGTATGGATGAGTGTTAGCTGGAGAGAATTCCTGTGGAGTGGAGACAAGAAACTGCGATTTAGCACCAGTGCATGGAGAGAGATCAGTAGAATGTACAGTAAGAGGACTGTAATGGGCCATAAAACTAATGTCTTTATTGAGTCCATGATTTTTAGTATCCATTAGTTATTGAATTCCTGGATTAGCTCTGGAAGGTATTCAGTAAATCTCGTGTGTGGGTAAAGGCTGAAGGATCATTGGGGAGGGGCCATTTTGTGAAAATATTTCTCTGCTAATAGCTGTATTCTTTCTTTTTATCGATCATATGAATTTAGTTTGGCACAAAATATGTGAATTGGTTTTTTAAATGGTTGCTATGAGGACATGGTCCTTATCTGTATGGAGTTCACTAGATGGTAAAATAGCATCCCATACCGTCACAGCTTGCCATAAAAGTCTACAAATCCAGAAACTACTCCAAGAGGCTTTTGGTGTAGGCTTACTCTCTCTCATCCTGCTCTCAGATGCTGAATTTGTTGTAATGGCCAAATCTTCAAATATCCAGCAATTGTGTGCTATTAGAAAATGACAAGTGTTCTGGAGTACTCCAGAGAAATATAAGTTCTAAGGAGAATTAATAGGTTTTATTTGAACTTTTATCAAGTCCAAAAAAGAGGAAATGAATTCCCCAGTGAAGTATTTATTATTAGACAAAACTGTTGGCAGCAGCAGTGTAGCAGCACTGGCATGAACAGGTCCTGCTCTCTCCTCCTCTGGCATTTGGCCTTGCCTCTTTCCTCACTCCTCTGAATCCCTTAGTGAGCTGAGACAGCTTACTCTAATGCCAGAAAACTATTTAGGTAGTTTTCTGTATTAGCTTTGTACTGTCTTGTTGGGATGCTTTGGCTCCCTGCGTGGTCGGTGAGCCCTGCAGGCAGCGAGAAGAAGGATGACAGGAGAGGTAGTGAGGTGGGAGCAGGACACCAGCACAACAGGGCAGCTGCAGCAGGGACCAGGTGTTGGGTCAGCTCAGGCATTTCACTGAGCTCTGTGGCTGTGGGGGTTAGTCCTTGGCATCAACTCCTTGATTCATGGGCCAGCTGGATAGCCAGAGAGGAAAGGGAAGTAGGAGCCAAGGAGCAGAGAAGTGAGATGTCAGCAGGAGGAGGTGTATGAGAAGACTGTGATAGGCCATAAGCAGTGTCTCACCTGGATCTGTGATAAGGTTATGAATTTCAGTTTCTATGAACATCTTCTGAAGGTCTTTTGTAGATCTCAGAGGTGTGCAGAAGTGGGAGTAATGGGTTTGAGTGTTTCTGAGTGCTAAAGATTGACTAAGTCATCAGAAAAAGAAGAGCTATAAAAATGTTAGCTTGCAAAGGCGACAAGGAGCTTAACATACAATTCTCTGCTGTTGCAAGCAGGAACTGAGGTAAAATCCCACACTTTTTTACTTTAGACCACAATTTTTCATTAGTGCTGTCCCTTAGGAGCTTCAAGAGAAACTGCATGCTTACTCTTCTGAAGTTTTTAGTTTGTTCTCTATGGTTCACATGGCAAAAACTGCTGACAGATCAACACACTGAACAGTCTTTTGAGAACTGGTAGGCAAAATTTTCCTCAAATGTTGTCATTTGAAAAGTCATCTTTCTGCTCAGAGATGGCAGCTAGTCTATTGGCTGTAAAATATAACTGGCTCTGTTATTGCAGCAAATCAGACGTTGGGTGGTAGGCAAAGGAAGCACAAGCTTGTATATACAGTCTCAGCTCTTGGAATAACTGTGAACATTTAAGGGAAACTGGATTGCTGTCATGACATTAGATATTCTTCTAGCTGGTGACATCCAAAGATTGTCTTATCTTTAAAAAAACAAAACCAAAAAAATCCCCAAACCCAAAAAACGCAGAAGCACTGCAAGTGCAATTAAATACAAATAAAGTGTCATGAGAATGAAGGAACATTTGAAACTGTGAAGCAGGTGTAAGAAATTAGGTTGTATTTGCCTGACTCTTGAGATAACCTGAAATAATAGTCTTGAATAAAAGTATGTTTACGGGGCCGCTCAGATTTAATTCTCAAGTCCCATTACTTGATTGCCTTTGTCCAACACAAAGCTTCAGTGACTTCCTGGTGGAGAGGCAGACAGAACCTTTAGACATCTGTAGGCATTTCACAGTAAGTAACTGCTGTGTCCTTTCTGTTAAAATTTCCATTTTAAAAAAAAGATGGAAAAACTATGTGCTCAAACTAGAAGTACGGTCCTGGAAACATAGATCTAAATGAGAAGGATGTTGGCATTTATATCACTTATGTAAGCCCTTTGGTCATAACCCTGAAGAATCTTAAAAACATGATTCTGTTATAGGAAGACTATTTTACGTAGACTTCAGGAACATAGGTCATAAGAAGCCAATGTTATCATGTTGTAATAACAGTATCTTCACAACTTATTTTCCTTTTCATATTGCTGCTAGATTTATAGTATTATAAGCTACCAGAACAACAAGTGCGTCTGTGTTTAAAATACAAACTTTGCTGTGTAATGACTTACCACTAAATCCTAATGCATTTTTGTTTTGTTTCATTACATTTTGTGGCTCATTTCTTGCTCTGTACTCCCAAAGATCTTCAACTCTGTGCTTTCTTTCTGAGTCAGGAATGAATTTTTAAAATAAGCACTTGTCCTGTGAACCATAAAGCAAAATACAGAGATGGAATCACAAGAAGAACGTAAATTACTTTTAGTATTCTGCAAAGAAACTTTCATTTGGTTTTTCCTGTTGTTCTGAAACTATGGAAATCAATACTGAAACATATATTCTAAAGGCAGGTCATCTGTGTACCTGGGTGTTTGCAGCAGTGAGCTTTGAAGGGGTTACTCATGCCCTGCCTGACATGAATCCACAGTTCTTTGCCCTAAGTGTCCCGGTGAAACTACATTTTAGCTGCAGCTATCCATCTCAATGGCTGTTACTTTTTACTGCTTCAGACTGCTACCTTTTTTTATGGATTCACTGATAGATCAATATGACACAAGCAAGATAAAGGTCAGCTAGATGTACATGACTATTATAAGCTTGAGATGCCAGAAAACATTTTTGGAGGGATAGAAAGCGTATGGCATCCACCAGAAGCCTCATAAATGCCACTTTTCTGTTAAGCAACCCCAAATTTCCTTTTAGTTTCTCTCCAGCTTTAGTTTCTCTCCAACTTTACTGCCTGAACATCTTTATTTTGAGATCCTCCTGGCCCTTCAATGTCATTGAATTGAAGAAAATAGATTTGCAGGGGGAGAGTAGAAGCTGCTGTGAGAAAGGCAGTAGATGGGAGTGATGACATGTCCATACTGTAACAAGAGAAAATTGCAGTATGCGTGCTCTATTATAAACTTTATTATAAGCCAAGGTAAAACTTGACAGTTTTAAACTGATGGCATAAAAATAAAGAAAAGTATGGGTTCTGTGAGGAGACTTCAAAACTTCTGAGAACAAGAGGAAACTACCATAATAAAATCTCTTCTATGAAGCTGTCCAACAGAATAAAAAAATACTCTGGGGGCACTTTTTGATCTGGATAGGAGAGAAAGCTTTGTGGGTCTGTGAGGCCAGGTGCTGGCAGGAAGAGATTGCAGGGTATACCACAGACCGCATCTGCCCAGGGCTGCAGGAACAGTCTATGAAGGCTGCTCTCCTGGAGCTCTTTGGTTGCCTTTAGGGTCAGAAAAATGTAGAATTAACTTTGAAGCTTTTCCTGAAATTAGGATGTATATGAAGGTTTCCTTTAATATTGGTTCCTTCACAGAAATATATGCTTAGCAACCTGGCTTCATGAAATATTAAAAAAATCTCATGGAAATTCCTTGTCAGTTTCTTGAAATTGGCAACAGTTAGAAAAATGATTGACAGGGAACACAGATACACACCTACTAGGATAAAGTTCTGTCGCTAATATATATAATATTGTCCCTGGTCAAACCATGTTTCCATTTTTACACAAGTTTGGCACCAATTTTTTACCTTGGACTTTACCCTCTATGTTTTACCTCTCAATTTGAGATGAAATCCATTAAACTGTGAACTCATAGCTGAAGAAAGGCTGGGGAACTGGATGTTTATGTGTTTTTACTTATACCTCTGCTTTCCTGGAGCTGTAGCCATAAAATGAGGTATCAGTAATAGAGAAATAAATCCATGATGAATCGTCTTGCTGAAAATAATTTTCTCTGGAGAAAATCTGTCCTTAGTCATAGTTGGATAATACAGCACAGTGTTCATTTTGAGTGAGTTCAAAGAAGCTGGATGCATGAAGAGAATTAAAAATATTCTCTACTTTTCTTCTGAAAGATGTCCTCCTTTCATCAGATTTTTCCTTAAATACCCATCATTGAATGCAATTTGATATTCCCAAAGCAAAGCAACAGTATTTTTAAAGGTCAGTATGAAACTTCTCTGATTTGAAGAACATCTCAGAACTGACCAAACTATTATCAGTAAGGAAGTATCCCAGTCCCCTGTCACTTGATTGATTTCTTAAAATGTGATGTCCAGCAGAGCATCTTTGCCTCCAAAGGCAGCTATGCAGAGCTGTGCCAACCTTCTGGCTTCATCAACACTCTCAGTGTGCTTAATTGGAAGCGGTAATGAATTAGCAAGGAGGAGGTATAAAAGGAAGGGCCTGTTCTGTTTCTTTTTGTAGCAGAACCTGTACAAGTACTCTGAAATAACATGGAAGAGACTCCTTTGTCTCCATTAAACATTTTTTTCAATTGCTGGTGCTGTTACTGCAACGACAGTGGTAACAGCCATGCAGAGGTCTTTCCCCTGGAAGACTTTCAGAAGTATTCAAGCTGTCAGTTCTTACAGATGTGGTTATTCCTGTCTCAGGAGATTATCTGCAGCTGAAATTTAAGGTAAATTTTTTTAGTTTGCTGTGTAGTTTGGAGTGATTCTTCCAAGGAGGAGAGCTCACAGAGACTGCTTTCACAGAATACAATGTATTTCAGTTGATGTTAGCTGATGTGATTGTTTTATAAAATGACTAAAATGACTGTTGTTTTAGTGGGTGGTTTGCATGTTGGTGGGTTTTTTTTTTTGTTTGTGACTTTTTTAATTTTCTTTTTTTAGTTTTTTTTTTCTTTGTTTCAAGTCAAGTGGAGTACCTTGCAATTTGTCTTTGAGCAAAGTCTTTCTGAAATGTACCCTAATGCTGAATTTTGTTGAGCAGCAAACTCCTCTACTGGAACTGTGTGTGTATTGGGTGGTGTTAATTTCAAACTGTGAGCTCAGTCTTGATATTTCTGAATTGCATGCCAGCATGTATATGGAAGGCAAACATGCAGATGCGTTCAAACAAGTAGTAATTACTTGAATAAGAAGGGTGAGAAGTTGAAGTAATAAAGCACTAGATTCTTCTTCAGTGGCTCACGGTACCCATGCTGTACATGTTCTCAAGGGTTAGCACCACTCCAAAAGGAGTTATCAACCCCTTTTTATATTCAGTCCCTCACAGTAATGGTAATTGATGCTGCAATTTTTTTTTTTTTGAAGCAAAATAGAATATCTTTGTCTGAGTATTTTAAAATGGCATAAGAAAAGTGGCATTGTTTGAAAATCCCAGTCGTGTCATAACAAGGCTTCACATAAACATTAGATCAAGCAACCACAAGCAACCTGTGAATTATTCTGGGAAGTTTTTAAGCATGGGATACATGGCATTATTTAAGTATTTATAAATGTCATCTCTTCTGCTATAAGGAAAGGTAATAGACTGTTTTGCAGACATTTCAGCTCCAAAAAGCAATTGCTTCTGTAATCTATTTCTATAAAATCGGCAAAAGTGGAAGCAGGTGTACTATGGGTCAATACCAGTGAAAGGCCTCTCTGCAGACAAAAGATTCACAGTCCATTAAGTTTCAGGTCTGTCCTGATATGGATTCCTCTGATGTATTACTATTATATCCTATTTTTGTTGACTCAGTTGCTGTGTCAGCAAAACCAAACATTTTGGCTTGTGTCCCAGCATCAAGCTGTCTGTGGAGGATATGTGTTTGCCTCCACCACGACAGTAATGAGGAACTGGCATTAGTTTGATTTGCATAATTGTACGCTTCTTACTTAGACTCTGTGTCAGTAGGAGACAACTTATTGTGATGATACTCGTTGCACATTATTCGTTTTGTGCAATCAGCACTTATTTATGCAAATTTCATCATTACAAGAGGTCATTTTCCAACCTTCTACCATGAAATCACTTTTTCTGCCAATGAACAGTAAGAAAACACCATAGGAGAATAGCCAGGTATATTTGTCATTCACACTCCTTGGCCAAGAAACTGCAAAGAGTTTATTGTGTGTGTGCATATGTGTTTAAAACTATGTTTTATGAAAGACTGACAGCTCTAATGACAAAACTAAAATTGGATAGACCACATGTGATTATTTTAGACAAATACTGTCAAAAAAGGCACACACAAAACTCAAAACAAAACCAACTGTCTTGCTAGTTATGAGAGTTTCTATAAGAATAATTTATAGACTGAAAAAAATATTTTGTGTTCCCCAGATGATCAGTGGAATGTTTTCTGTGATAAGAAGCAGAACCCTGTAATTTATTCATGTGAGAGATAAAAAGACAGAATAACAAACTAGGATGTCCCACTTGTAACAGAGACCTGAAATAGCAATAAATGTTGAAAAAGCTTATCAGAATAACTTGGATCTTGAGTATACATGAACTAACCATCAAAACTCTCTCAATAAAAATGCTTCCAAGGTCACATTGTTTATCTTATCACTAGTGGTACAGGGACCTCTTAAGGTTTCATTTGCAAGTAGCTGAAATGACACCAGAAATTCCTCTTTTCCCTAGACAATCACTCCTAAGTTTAAAAAGACTTGGAATATGTCAGTGCTTATAAGGTAGGAGGAAATTACACAGAACAAGTAATTTGGGTGCTGGTTGACTGAGGGAGTGATGAGTACTTAACAGATTGTATCTTCACAAGAGGCACAGAGAGTTTGCTCGACTTGCTGGCATGCAAACTACTGCTGAAAGGAAAAGAATGAAAGCACAAATATGGTTTTACCTTTTATCCTCCCCAAAATAATAGAATCTGTAATTCTGAGCAGAAAAATTACATGTACTATCCCAGCAGTTAGACTAAAATCATAAGTACTATAACTAAATACAAAACAAAACCCACAGGTGGGCCACTTCTACAAAGAACAGTTGTTTGTAATAGTCCTTTGTATGTCAAAAAATCTGTAAATCAGATGTTGTACCACACAGGAAAAAAAAAATACTTTTCAAAAGAATGAGTGTAGCTGAAATCTGTTTATGTGCTCACTCAGAAAGAAGCATTCCAATAGCCCAGCACATGCCTCTGGGAGAGAAATTTCTATCCGCAGGTGTGCATGAGATGATTAGTTCCTAAATATTTTTGCAGCCCTTGCTTCATGTGGGAATAAAATCCTCTGTCCTGACATATGCTGTTTCATAATTCTTGAGTGAAAAGGTTCTTAAAGGAAACTCAGTTGGGCATCCAATGCTGTATGAGCCCCATGTGGTAAATGAAGCTATGTGAGCTCAGAGTTTAATAAGATGATACTGCTCTTTGTATCATTAACCCACAGTCAGCCAACATGCTGGATTAAGATTAGAAATTGTATAGTTAGGAATTCCTGATTATTTTTTAAATTGTTTTTATTTTTAGTTACGAGCTAATTGAGAAAGAAGGAAGGCTAAATTAAAAGAATTGTATTAAGACTAAATTCAAGAATAGAATGAAGAAATGGAGTCCTAAAAGAGAAAAGCCTATAGAAGAAAAATGAAGACAAAGGATAGAAAAATGCATTATAAAATACAAAATCTCAGAGAGGGGGGAAAAAAATAGTTTCACAATAAGAGCCAGTGCCTTTAGAAGGACAGATCAAAATCCCAAATTACCCAGAGTACAATAGGGTCTAATAAGATGAACCTATTGGACAAAGACAAGAGGCAGAAATAATAAAAGTGTGAGTAAAAGAGATACTCATCTGCAAAGCTTACAGAATCTTTGTGTTAGCCAAAACAGAGGATGTATCTGTGAACCACCGCCAAGGTGAACTCCAAGCAAGTACCATGAATGGGTGATTAAGAATGGACAACATAGATGTATGATAAGGGAAAGACAACCGTAGGATGACTGAAAAACATAGTGTCTCAAATATTTTTGAGAAAGTATTAGGACAACTTAACACATGGAATGAAATACTCTCAGGGGCATATTTGAAGGAATTAAGAGACACCAACCAGGTAGCTGAAAGGAAGAGGCAGGAAAAACTGACAATAGCAGCCTGAAGAGCAAATGGTTGCATCTGGAAGAAATGATGGGTACATTTTTCTCTAAAACTTGACTTTGAAAATTGCTTTCGAAAGGAACAAACTCCCTAACAACAATATTCTTTGTAATTTTGCTTTTATGTTACTGAGCTGGCTTAAGTAACAAACAAGAACTTTCTCTTCTTGTTAATTAGATAAGTATATCATATGCAAAAACATTATGTATGGACATTTTGATTTCATGAGATCTTCACTCATGAGCTGCCCCAGGCACAGCAGTGATAGCTAATGAATTATTTTCCTACATTCCCTCTGAATACTTATTTTGGTTTGAATGAACTGGAGAAACTCAGGGGTGTCCTTTGCCAGTATGTGACAAAGAAAATTCTTACAATTTTTCTCTGAAACAAATAGATACTCCTTAACTCTCATATTTTAATCTCATGTCATGCTAGAACTAATACAGGTAGGTGAATTATATAACCTACCTTCTGGCTGTCACATCCCTAGCCCAATTATAACAGTCAGGCTCAGGTTTCAACATGGTTCTCATCTGTCAGGCATGGCACCAGACTTACTTGTCAGAATTCAAGACAAATTTTTCTGTAGAAGATGTGATATATCTGAGTTAAGAACTCCAAAGGTTAGTCTGTTTCATTTTGACTAAATATTTATGATTCCTTTGACTGTACCTGATTTTGTAAGTCTTACTGACTCATAGACCAACCTCTTGTGCAAGTCTTCTGATACGGTCTGGCTGTGGTTCATCCAAAATAAAGCAAAAATAGTTTGTCTAGAAATTAGAGGATGAGAACTGGGTAAATCTCAGAGAAGAGATTCGTTCAGATGTGCAGTTCACTGAGATGCATGAGAATATATAACAAATCCTAAAGCTGTATTGTTGTCATGAATTGTTCCCGTCACTGCTTAGATTCTCTGATAACTCAGTATGGATTGTCAGGACAAATATATGGAGAACTGGAGAAGACTGTGGGGTCTTAGAAGTAGGGTTTGATGTCTGGAGCTGTGTGAACTCTGATTATAGTCTAATGTTTCACCCCCAGTCTGTCTCTAATTTTATACCTGCTCTGTGTCTATGTACTATGGAGTGCTCTTTCTTTTAAAGGACATCACGTGAGGTACATATTGCTTAGCAGTCATCCACGCTGTGCCAGTGGGTTTCTTTTATCTAAATCAAGAGCATGTGTGGATGCTTGTTGCAGATTTCAAGTACACTATGCCAATGATTCACACAAGGCAAAGCCCTGTTTGTTGTAAAGAAATCTATGGCCATGGCAATTATGATATAGCTGAACTTTTCTAATGGTGAAATGTCTTTGATTCTATATAATAAAACCCATGCAGCCTTGCAAATATTTATTAAAATGTTTTAAAATATATTATAGCTATTGATTTATGGATGGGCAGAATTAAAAAAACCACAAACATTATGAAAGGTTCAGGAGAATGCCAGCTGCTTTGAAGTTGTGCTTTAACTTCTGCAGTTACCTTTCCAAACAGCCCTGGGTTTCATTCAGATTCTCAGGGTTAGGTTCACCTTACCAGTCATTAGCCATCAAAGGGCAGCACTTAAAGTTTTTCACCGAGGCACCTTTTGTGGTCAATGGAGAGAGGAGGATCCTTCTGCTGATCTTTTGGTATTGCCTACCTGCTTCTCCAGAGACACTTTCTTTTTCCACGTTTTCACAGAGTAAATACATGAAAGTGACTTGCTTAGAGTGGTTCTTCCACTAAGGCTGGGGGAGCCTTGGAAGTCTGTGCTGAGGTGGACGGCACCGCACACCCGCTGTGTGCGTCACACGTCTCACTTTGGCAGAAAAGGTTTGAAAACGTGCTGAGGGGCTTCAAATTGGGAAGGCTGCACCTCCAGTTTAGTCAGATGGATGAGTTAATGTAAAAGCCATGTACTACGTGCTTGAAGTGTTTGTAGAACTCCTAAAAACACCTGCCAACAACTATTCTGAACATTTTTGTTGATCTTTGCATGGGAGAGTGAACTAGGGTTAAAATCTGGAAAATCCCTAACATAGGCTAGAATTAGAATCTGAAAAATAAATTTGGATCTTTTGTCTTCTCTCAATTTGATTGACTCGGATAGAACACAATGAGACTGAAAATACAGCTTGGAAAAGCTTCTGCACTGAAGTTCATAACCATTAAGAAATTTTAAAAAATTTAAAAGCAGTAACTTAGCTTCCCAGCTTGAATAGCACAAGTCATTAAATTTTAGTTTCATAGCTTAATTAAGAACTTTAAAATAGGTTTGCATGTGGTCACCTTAAAAGTAGTTAGAATTTTTCATCCATATAGAAACTCCAGACTTTCACTTTCAATCAAATGACTAATTGAACTTTTTTCTTTGCTTTCTTCAGGCTTCTTATGTATACTAAGATTTAATTCAAATGAACTAAATGTTTGCATTCTTTATTTTGAAAATTAAACATTTCATCTTAAAAATTGCAAAAAAATAATTTTTTTTCTGGGATTATTTTTTCCTTCAGTCAAAAAAAATTGTCAAATTCAGCATTGGCCACAAGCAATTTCAATCCCAGATTTAATTCTGTGGAAATTCCTTCTTAGAAAACAGTTTTGATATAGTGAACTACTCAAAGAAGTGGAAACTATTATCCTTTAAAATGAAAATGGAAATTAAAAAATATTGCAAATATCTTTAAGAAGAATTTATGTGAAATTCATAATGAAGTATAATTCTGACTTTGCAATGATTATATCCTTGCCCAAATTAATTTAATGTGAACTTCTAGCTCCAAACATAACAATGTGTGTTTATATTTCACCTGAAGAATGTCTGGAAAAAAATTTTAGTGTCCCTACAGAATTAATTTAGTGCACATCCAGATTAAAGAAGATTGTATTTTAAAATGGGGTTTACTTTTTCTGTATGCCAAAATAGATCCTCCAGTAACCACAGTGTTAGTGACTATGGCATAGAATATCTATCTGTAATGCTTACTTGCACTTCAGTTTTATAGTAATCCTAATTATTTGAAATAATTTTATATCACTCTTAGGATGTTTTTATAGTATTTGTTGAATACTATGTATTGATTAATCCTAGCAGGATGTCACAGTCTATAGCAACTGTATAATATTTGAGGTTTGGGCAGACAATCTACAGAGGTCCCTTCCAGCCCTAACTATTCTGTGATTGTGACAATTACAATTTCATAGCACAGAACACAAGAATTTAAAGGTCTAGGATTCTGAAAATCAAATTACTTTAATATCATTTAATACTTCTTACATCTCCTTGAATTCTGATTTCCTCTTATACTTGGTACACATTCTTTTTTGCATTATGCCAATATAATTTGAACAGAAATGGTTTTTCTGCTTCATATTTCAGTGTATATATTAATGCTTATAAATCCAAATGCTGTTATTTTATCTTTCAACAGGGTTCATGATTAAAACAGCTCTACATGTTTCAGAGAAGAAAGTCTCTTCTTCAGAGTACAGATTAGAAGTATAACAGTAGTAAAATAATGTCAGTGGATACACTGTTACTTAACATAATTTTCTATTTTCATGACACAGTAAGATTCTTATATAGAGCAGATGTATTTTATGTTTATTCTGGCATTTATTTTTTTTTGACTGAAATGAGTGGGCTTGGCAAAACTTAATGGGGTATCAGGAAATGAGAATCAAGGAGCGTTTAATGATGCTTCTCCAATTCATCCCTCGAGTGGTCCCATCTAAATGGGAGCTTCATCTGAACTGCTGTTTTGACAAGTTTCCTTCCCCTCTTTATCAGGACTTGAGAGGCAGGAGCATGACATGGTTAAAAAAGTCTCTGGAAGATTACTGCTGGCAGAGTTTTCTTTATTTCAAATGAATTGTCTAATGCCCTCCTACCACCAAAGTTATGAAAAACATCTGATCTGTCGGTTGTAAACCTTCATATAATATTACAAAAATAAATCCAGATATTAGTATTTTTAAAGAATCTGTTTTGCTTACAGTGATAAAACAATTAGTCTAATCTGAACACATAAAATGATGGACTTATAATTTTTAAAGAAAAATTAAATAAGCTTCATCATGAAGGAGGAAAGTAAGTTTGAGAACAACCCTCTGTTTTTTTCAGAATAATGCCTGTAATGGTCTCATATATCCACATGATGAAAGAATTAATTCATGTTGCCATTTAACTTCTGTCACTGAATGCTTATGGGCGGGCTGCTAAACATGGGGATCCTCACTCTCAAATGCATCATCACAAGCTCTGACAGATTAAGTGCCTACATTATAACTGGTATCTTCACTGGATCATGACAGATCACTGTGCTTTGGAAGCACTTGTTTAATGACATGATTTACAGCTTGCTGAGGGGAGGAGGCAAAGGGCTGTTCCAGAGTGAGTAATGCCCTGTGCATGTGGGCTCTTATGAAACGACATCTTCATGGCCATTTGTGGAGTTGTCAATATCCATCACTTAACAAACGATGTTTCTGGTTCACTGAACATTGGTAAATGAGACACCTTACGAATCAATTCTGGTGTGTTTGTGTTGTTCAGTGTCACTGGACAGAGTATCCTGTATGTTTGCTGACCTTTTAACTAATAAAAAAAATAAGTCATGTTAGTGCAGAAAAAAAAGGGGTTTTATACAGAGCAACCTCAGGTGAAGACTCAAGCTTTGTTTCTGAGTAATGGCATGTTTTAGTTACTCCAAACATCCACAGAGTGCATGATATGGAATTTACAATAATGAAACTAGTAAATACTTGCCAAAATCAAAGCTTAAGTTGGAAACATAGTAAATATTTACATTCTAAATTTTCAGGGGATTAAAAGCCATTACTCAGAAAACATTTGTGATTTCTGTTACCTTGACTGTAAATTTAGTTTTAGGAAGTTCTTTCAGAAATTTGACCCTGCTGTAAAACAGGTCCAGTGTAGCTGTTTCCACACAGACTCTGTAATTATCTCATTCATGAGTTATCCGAGGTAGTATGGGTTTCTGTCTTTTCATCTTTTGGAGTTCTGCAGATGTTGTGCAATATACATGGCTTATGTAGGGAAAGCTGCTGTAGCAATTACAAAGGATGTTCCTTGTGATCTTCAACTCTTTTTTTTGCCTTCAACCTGTGGTCCAAAGGGCAAAGCCTGTATTTAGAGGGGAGGCAGCTAATAAGATTCAAGGAAAAAGTGCATGACTGTTCTCCATTTCACTCTAGATTTCAGCATGTCTTTGTTTCCTGTGTTTTTACTGCCTTGAATTTCCTTCAAGACCCAGAAGTGTTGGCAGGAGCTTTCTTTATTCATTGGCCCTTGGCTCTATTACATGCTGGTATCAGTTCCTCCAATTTCCAGGCTGCTGTGAAAGACCAGACAAGATATTGCCAATGTTATCAGTATAGCTTCTGCCTGAACAAAACCATTTCAGTAGCAGGGCTTGATGTTCTTGATTTACTTTCTAAGACCAAGACTGCTACTGGATATCCTAAGATAAGGTGATCATCTTGCATCCAAAGGCAGCTTTCCTCCATCTCATATTCCAGATGGGTATCAGAAGAGATCATGTTCTTCAATTGTTCAGGCGTTAGTGCTGATAAAAGCCTACATTGCTAGATGGAAAAGAATGTAACTTCATAAGAGCAACATCAATTCCATCCTGGTACTGCATAGGTAATTGGTATTGTTGGTCTGTTCTCTCTTTTAAGTAGTTGGTGCTTTCATTAGAGATGTAACAGTGCTCTACATTCCTCACAAAAGCTAATTGATACCTACCTCTCTTACCTTCAAAAGGTTTTGCAAGATTTTTTCCACCACTAGTACAGCTGCCTCCCCATTCTCCTTCTTGCCACACTGAACTGTTGCAACTGCTCGTATTGCGTTCGCTGCTGCATATTGCTATGGCACCTTGTTAAGTAGCAGTTCTAAAGCCTACAGGAACTGAGGAGATGCTATTCACAGAACCTCCCTCTAAAGCAATTTGAGAGGAGTGTCTTAGGCCATAATTCAAGTCCTTAAATCTGTATAATTTCATGTTCTAATAAAGTAGCCCATTTCCAGAATTTTTTGCTAAGCTACTTTCTAATCACAATTTTCTGGAAATGGGGTTTATTGTTTCCTTGAAGGCTTAAAAGTCATCAGTGTGAAGGCTATGTAGACAGACAGCAGGTTGTGTTAAAGTTTGTAATAATGTAGTAATTTAAGATTCCCATGTATTACATTCATTGTAATTAAAGTCGAGTCTTCTCTAGCACATCCCGCTGTTTCAATTTTCTCTCTACTGATGTTAGTGCATACAAGGAATTTACTTGGTATGATCAGATCATACTTTATCGTTGTGCTCTTTAAACATGGATGTCTAAGGTTTTATTCAGCAGAGGTGCAAAATATGTTTTCTTGGATTAAACTGCCATCCCACTGCAGTGACCAGTATATCACCTGGAAATCACAGAGTATCCCTAATTATTTTTTTACCTGCTTCAATTCCTGCCATTGTGGAGTTCTAATACATAGGATTTTGTGGAGTAAAGACAATAAGTAATAGGTGTCCTCTACCTTTTTGGCTATAGAATAGGACCAGAATGAGATGCAGCTACATCTCTAAAACACACAGATAACATGTATGGAGCCTGTCTGGGACATTTATTTGCCTCTTTTCCAGGCTTGTGGAATTTTTCCTCAAAGACAAAACTTTTCTCTTTGCCTTTCTTTGTGCCTACTCCTTAGGTCACTTTAGAGTTTAGTTATTCTAAGGTGGAAGCATGAAAAGCAATACTTGCTTCTATCTCCATGTAGAAGAGAATAAATTCCATAATCTAAGAGTCTGCTTAGAAATCAGCAGGGTTTTATTTTTTTTTTTAAACAAAAATGTAGTGGTTTTATGTTAAAATAAATATGACTTAAAGGATTCTTGTCAAACAAAATCTTGTGATTTTTCTTACTTTTCCCTATAAGATTTCCATTCTCACTTGAGCTGTTGCTGGCAATGAACCATATTTTGAGAAACTGCTGTGTTGGGTTCCATGAAGTATGAGAGCTAGTGTCCAGAATTTCTCTCATACAAGGAATAAAATGAGGGAATAAATCGTACCTCAGTAATAGGTCAATCTATGAATAAAAGAGATGTTTCCCATCCTCCAGAAAAGAAATCTTTCTCTGTGAGAAAATATACAATACATAAACATCAATAATAGAGATGTTCTTCCTTCAAAGTATTGTGAAGGTATCTTGCAGTTTGCTGGAAGCTCTCAGCATGTCACAGAATTTTTTCTGCGAGAGGGTATGTGGGATTCTTCTAAACGATGTGAGAAATTGGTTGAGGAATCTGGGCTCTTGAACAAGTAATGGGGAAGGTGGTGAACAGATAAAAATGAACAGAGGTAATGGAAATTTGATCCCCAGAGTGAGCTGGATGTTTAAGCTAACTGAAATGGAAGGTCTGAAGGAAAGCAAGGACTGAGAACAAAATCACAGGGCAAGCCCCAAAAGGATTGTTGCATCTACAGGGACATTAAATAATACTAATATCACAGCTGGCCAAATACACAGTCAATTTTTTTACCCTGTGTTTATCTTTTAAGGCCTGTGATGATGTTCTCTGAAAGGTAGAAGATTTGTATTTAATTTTTGCATTCTATTTCACCTATAACAAAGCTGAAGACCAAATGAAGTGGCATTCTGGCTTCACCAAGACATGGTAGTTCTATACCTGCACATTGAACATCCTGGGGAAATGTTCCTTGCCCTGCAGATGCTTCAGGCTGAACATTTCTGCACCCTCCTAATGCCTGTGAAGTGTTTAGAGCACATTTTATTTAAATTAATAGAATACACAAAATCAAAAAGGCCTGAAAAAATGTTAAAAAATTTATGAATGCTGGTGACTGATCAGAGCACACAAAACCTTAGATGCCTTCCATCTTATTTTACATATGATTCTCCTGTGATCTTCTTCTCAGTCTTTGACATGGCTTTCTTGTGCTATTATAATTGTTCTGCTAACATTGTAGCAGGATGAAAGAGTCAAAGTCCAGCCAAGAGGTGGCAACTTGCAAAAATTTGTACATCTATTTAATGTTATATATAGCTGTAGTGTTTTTAATTCTGTGTAACAATTAACTTAAACGGTTTTTATACACTTTAAGAGAATTGAACTTTACACGGTATTTTGGCAAATAACAGTTTGCATCATCATCTCTTTAGGTATTAATTTTTATGACTAAATGAAAAATTAAAGTTTAAAAATATATCCATTTTAAGGAGGAGATTGCTGTCCAGTTTAGTATTGTAATCTGTAAATTTAGTGTAATTTATAATTTCATTAGTTAAAAGAATAGACTGAAAACCATCATTTACTAAAATGTTGTAAATTAATGTGGTAATTTTATGACTGCTGCATAAAAAAATGTAGGACTGAAACTTATTTGTATAAATCAAAACAGTGCATATAAGAATTAGAAGAACTAGCATCTCTTGCCCCATACTTTCTTCTATTTCAACTTGTTTAATCTTCTTTTAGGATTTTTTAAATGATGGGCTGTGAGTATTAATTTTAGGAAACATTACCTTATTATGAAGATGAAATAAAGAGGAAAGATCATGGGCTTATCTGAGAAGCCTGTGGCTGAACCTGGTAACACATTTAGCATAATCAGGAAGTGTGGCTTGTTAGCATCAGGCCTAATTCCTTACAAACATTTAGAGTGACACTAAGGGAATATGAGGTGATAGCTTTCAAAATCAATACTATTTCTTCTTCTACCAAGGCCACTAGGAACTATTTAGAATAAGATTGTATGACAGTTTCCACTCTATGTTCCTCTTAATTTCTGTAGAAATTTTTAAACATTTTACTTTTAAATTTTGTTGAATTCATTAACCCAGTAGCTGTACATTAGACCACAATCAGTACTGAGAAAAATAAATCATATAAAAAGCATTGCTAGGACAAAAGTTGAAGGCTACATTTTGAAATAAACTGTGTTCTTTACTGATTGGCTAACAATATCTGCCTTTGTCCTACAGCAAATCTCAGTTGGTATCTGTTCCTCTTGTTATTATTTTATTACTGTTAGTATTGTGCTTGGGAAAAAATACACAAAGTGTTATGTAGGGAGAGGACTTCAAACTGGCTCCAGAATTTAACCTCTGAATGGGTGCACCTATTTTAACATTTCAGTTTGGATAAGATTCCAGTTTTGGTATGTTTTTGGAGGAAATTTCTGGATTATCCCCACTCACTGTGCTTTGGTTCCCATCACAGAGTAGATTTCAGTCACCTGAGGACTGTGGAAAACTCTAGCTGACTTCCCAATGACGTGTAGAGTTTGATCATACTACTGCTCTGGTCAGCCATGGAGATGATGTGTCACAGAAGCAGTTTTCTGAGTGCCTAGAATAGTGTCCTAGGGGGAGGTTGAAAGGGAACAGATTGCTGAAATGGGATCCCCATTCCTTAGTGCTTGACTGACGTTAAATTCCTGCTTGGCACCCTAAGTCTTCATAGGAAGAGGTGAGAAAAGTTTTGAGGGTTTGAGGGTCCAGCAGACAGGCTGGGGAAAGCCTTCCTGTATACTTTGGAAAATCAGCAGCTAGAAAACATGCTGAAGATGTTTTGTTTTGACGAGAGGATTTTAATTAATTGCACAATTACAGCATTGTCATGAAACACTTAAGAGTCCTCTTGAGCCTTGCCAGGTTTCCAAAGAACGAGTCTCAGAAGTAGTTTCTGTTAAATACTGTAGGAAATGCTACTATCATAGAAAAATTAGCTTTCACATTAAAATACATAGAAAGAAGATGTCCTGATCTGGAAGTTTAGCTCTGCAAACTTTTATATATAAATGCATAATACAGGGTGTTTAGCTCCATGGTTCTTTGCTGTTTTAATGCGTGGAGAGGGGGCCTGCACACACCTCCACGTAAAGGCACCAGCCAGTTTTATCTAAAACCTTAGACCTAGATTTAGACTCTTGCAAGGGCCCAGTGTATCATGTAATTATACAGTCACCTAAATTGCTACACAATTACAGTTCATTTTGAATGTGCCATATAATAGTGCTTCAGAATCTGAGCTTTCATTGAAGAAGTAATTAAGCTTCTTCTCCTTATGGTTACAAAGATAACCTTCAAAATGTCAAATGAGCCTAAGCAGTTGCCTTGATTTCTGTCTGCATCTGCAGACAGCTTGAAACAGTAGCTTCAAGAAAATGATACCATGTGCTGCCCCCTTCATTGTGTGTGATGCCACCTAGGGAGCCTAACGAAAGCATTCTTGTTAACTATTTCACAGCTGATAGATCTAGCAGAAATAGCCAATCCAAGAGCTGTTCTGATCTTTTCAGAGATAATTACAAGGAAATAAAATATAGGTTCCATTGATACAATTTATTTTGTTAAGCTTATCCATGGTAGGGAAGAATTGATGAATTAATTTGTGTGCTATAATTTAATATCCTTTCCCTTGTGCTCAAGATATTAAAGAAAGTGCTGATTCAATCTTTACCATGATGCCTTGGAAGGCTGACCTTAAACAGAGACTGGACAGAGCTAGAGAATAAAGTAGGTATTTATTGAAAGCCCTACAAGGATCCACCTTGGGCAGGACAGGAGCCTGACCAAGGCTGCACCCAGGGTCTACTATGAGTAGTCACACACAAAATGGCTGACCGGTCATGAGATCTTACATTTTTATCAGTTTTGGTCTGTTTGCATGTTGGGGTTTAATTGTCCAATTACAGCTTCAGGTTGTGAGGTCTCATCCTTTTTGTTCCTCCCTTCAGTCCACTGTTGTATATGCTTTTCGACCTGAAAGTTGTCCTTGCTTCTCAGCAGAAAAAGGACTTGTTTTGTCTACCTACTGTGTGAGGAGATCTTACTAGCACTTAATATGAGTCTCAGAACTACATCCCTAGTCAGCACAGAATCTGCAAGTATGAAAGCTGAAGCTTAAGGCATCAACACACCCCTGACAAAAATATCAAGTATTGAAGTAACAGCTCTGCTGTTTTCCATCCATCTGCAGAAACTCCATCCTTCTCATCAATGTCTTGTGTCAGGTTTTTTTGTCCAGGTTTTTTTGAATAAATTCTCTTCTCTTTCCTTTTCCATCAAATTGAGTTATTCATCTAATAATAAAACACATAAAATAGGTGGATTAAAAAATGGCAAAAATCCTTATGTTACAGAAGAGGGCATATATCCAGGAAGATAGTGTAAATCCAAAAAAAAGCTTTTCTGGGAACTATATCAATGTAGCTAGGGTAAGCTTACTGTAATACAAGATGTCTGGATACTGGTTGTTCCAAATTTGTATTTTTTTAAGTGTACTATACCTTTAAATGAAAAATGCTGTGCTATTTCTTGTCACAAAGCATGGAGAAAAGGTCGAGGCTATGATTCTGCCTGCAGCCTGCCTGGTGGTTTTTGCAGGATGCTGGCTGATACCAGTACAAGTAGGACGTGCTGCTGGGTCGTGTTTTCTGGGAAATTGAGCAGAAGCACTGAAGTTACGAAAGCTTCTGCTTGACACTGCTGCTTTGGAAGCCTAGTGAGGACTCATGAGAACTATTCATCTGTTTCATGACAATACTTTAATCTTGCAATTAATTAAAATCTTTTCCCAGTGTACAAGCCTTCCTTCATCAGCCTGACATGCCATGCATGGAAAAGAACAAGAATTGGCAAAGAATCATACAGATTTGTGACAGAACTCTGAATACTGCCACATTGATTATTTAGATCAGCATAGGGCTAAGCTTTCATCTAATGCAGTGCTTAAATGACAAGGGGGATTCACCCTTGAGAAAATCCCAGGTCAGGATTCTAAGTTTGCATTTTTATCCAGATGGGTTTATGACAGACACTTGTATTAGTTGCATGAGACTTTGTAGGAGCGATACAAAGACCACTGTAATAACAGAAACATTCCACTGATTTTTACATGCTATTGTATGCATTTTGATCTGTGCACTGTATCTTTTTAGTGCAAGGTACACAGTTCAGTTGAGCTAAATTTGAAATTTTCCTTCAATCAATAGAAAAAGCTGGTATTAGATAGCTTAGTATTAGATTGACACAGGCTACTTAAGGCTCATTTTAATTTAAGGAAATGTAACTTCCTAATCCCTTCCTATGTTTACATAGATGCTCTCAATGAAAATAAGGCTGCTCAAACATTTAAAAGCTCACTTTTCCCACTATCAAGAATGCAGTTGTCCTTAATTGCAGTTTTAGCATCACTGCTACTGGTACTTCTAGTGTCAGGAAAGGATATATTCCCTAGGGCCTTCACAACCTAGCACTATGTTTTATGCAAATGAACTTCACTGTGGAAAAAACACCTAGAGATGAAATAGAGAAAAAATCCTGAAGTGCTAAATTATAATATGATATGATATATTAATTATATTATATTATATTATGTTGTATTATTATATTTTAAAAAAATTCTTCTAGTGCTGGTAAAAATTGATTTAGAAATAGGTATATAGTGAAAGGGAAGGATGTCTTCTTTTCATTTATTACATTTCCATGACATGATATAATTTCACTCAATTGAAGCCTCAAGTGAGCAAATAATTTTTCATCACAGTTTGTTGGGGAATAGTTATGTTTCCCATAGGTACTCTGTGAATATGGAAACACTTTGACAGATATTATCAGTATTTTTCAGACACTAAGAATGTTTAATTCTGTTTTGGGCATTTTCTTTTCCAAAGCTTAAGACAAAGCCCAGTAGCATTTGAGCCTAGGTGGATGCTGTGGATAGAGAAAGCTATTATACTAAATTTTCACTGAAGGTGAAAGTACAAGCTTAGCACTAATTGATGTGTAACCCTTTACTTCCTGGAATGGGGTATTTTATTAGCTCTATATTCAGCCTTGGTGCAGCTTAAGGCTGTGTCCTCTCGTTCTGTCAGTTGCTGCCTGGAGAAAGGGACCAACCCCCACCTGGCTACAGCCACCTTTCAGGAAATTGTAGAAAGTGATAAGGTCACCTCTGAGTCTCCTTTTCTCCAGGTTAAACAACCCCAAGATCCTTAAAGTAAGGGATTGTAGCTTTTTCTGCCAGAAATCTTCCTCCATTTTTATGAGCTTCTACTGCAAATGTGTATTCTAGTAATCCATAAACTTTAAGTATCCACCTGTGGGCCATTATATTGTTTGCTCTTATTCACAGATGTCATAAATGGGTGTTATACTTTGATAAGTTTTAAGTGACAAAGAAAAATGTTTTTGTCGTGTACTGTACAGCAACATAATTGTAATTAAACTTATCTAAGTTTAGGCCAAAGGCATCAGAGGATTTATGTCTTGTGTTTTGCATCTCTTTCCAAGTTATTTTATTAACATAGGGTGTCTTTAATTATGCAGAACTGCAAACTGCATTATTGATATTCTACAAACATTAACTACAAGTGTCTCTAATGAAGCAGGAAGAAAACATGCTTTCTTGTTATTTGTCAGAACTTGCAAAGCACTAAGTATTTCAAATGTTCCCTTTATATTGCATAAAGTAGAAGGGGTCTGAGACAGATGACATACCCGCTCAGTATTTATACTTGGCAGTACATGTATACATAAATATCTCTCTCCATATACTCATACATACACACATATATATGTGTGTGTATATATGTGATTTCTAAAGTGGATTTCATTTCCATCAATGGATGCTACATGTTTTAACTTTCAAAATCTTCAGCTGTGTTTGTTTTTATTTTTATTACCATAATATATGGAGAGCAGAAAGATAAGAACCCAGATTATAGAGGTTACTGTGAAATAATTACTAATGGAAATAGAAATGTATGTCAGCAAAAAACAAGTGATTTACCCAAAAGAATTCACAATTCCAAGCCATTTTCTCTGAGATGAATTCAAATATATTCAGACTCCTTGCATTCACACATTCTGACCTAACTTGTATGAGAGTGTAGTCATAGTTTGTATAACAAAAATGTGGAGAAGCCATATAGGAGGCTCCCAAATAAAGAAGAGCAGACGTTGTATCCTATGGAATGAATTGGATGGTTTGCTTAGTTAAATTGACATATTGAGCCCCAAAATTCTGGCAGAAGAAATGAGTTTTGTCAAGACAATGTTTTCAGAGTTGTTTCTAATTTTAATTTTGCTCCCTGTTTATTAATTTAATATCTATTAAGCAGTTTAGAACTGCTTAACAACAAAAGAGACTTCTAAATAATTTCTGGAGATAATATATAGTTGCACTTCCAGCCTCATTCAGTACTTTAACTTTGGTTTAGTACAGAGCAGTCCAATGGTGCAATATTGGGAATCAGTTTTGATGTACTGACCTGCCCTGAAAATGGAAATTTAAAAAAAAAAACCAAAACAACCCACAAAAAGTATAAAAGAAGAGATTTCTGCAGTAATAATGAACTCTGGCAGAATATTGTAGTCCATGTCTCTCTTTAACATTAATGTTTATATCTTAAGAACTGAAATTGTCATCTAGAAGAAAACTAAGAATTTTTGAAATTTAACATCAATTTTGCCAAAATTATTTTTAACAGACACAAAAAATAGACAAGCCATAACAGACAGAAAACAATATCCTGTTGTCTAAGTGTAAATGATAACATAAATGTGCTAACCTTGCTTAGCTAAAGTGACACATATTAAGGCCATATAGCAGGAGCTCTATTGCGGCATTTATGCTTTTATATCTTTAGATTCTGAGTAAATTTTGGGCACAGGAGGAAACCTGAAAGTGCCTTTCAAGAAAATCTCCCTAGGACCTGTTGCTAATCAATAGAGGAAGTTGTATGAGGGTCCCACACTCATTTAATGACCTTAAAAGTTAAGGGAAAACTAGAGATGTTTGATTTCTTCATTCCTGCATGTTATAATAGGAAGATCTTTGGGAGATATACAACACATTTTCCTATGGAATTATCTTAAAAATAACATTGATGTAGTACCATCAGCTGTATTCCCCAGTAAAAAGAAAAAGAAAAAACCCACAAAACATAGAGAAGGTATCAATCCTAATTTGTATTGAACAGCCTCTGAGGCATTACCTCGGAGTAAATTGTATCTTAAAATTTTAGTATACTTGTGTTTGGAGCATGACTTGCCCATGCCAGGACCATGCAACATTTTGACTCCATGCCCTGACTGTGAGAAAATTAATTTTGAAATCTAGGTATGTTGCTTTTATGTCATATAACTCAAGTGGGACAAGGTAAGAGACCCTCTGTGATCACAGTTCGAGTGATGTGTCTCGACAGAGATCAGTGTGGATGTTTAGATAGTCCCCAGTGGCTTCATATGAAGGCATCAGAAAATTAATTGCCCATAAACTGACTGCAACTTCAAAAGTATTTAAAATAGCCTACACAGGCATAGTGGAGGGTTGATTTCTGTGGACAGCAATTTAAGTCGCAATGAAAATCCTTAGCTAAAGATTTCTTACACTACTGGTTTAACTGAGATGTGGGGGTTTTCCCTCAACATTTCATGTCTGACTTTTTGTATTGAGTATTGATGTAAACAAAATAAAACAAATAGTAGCAGAACTGAATAATGTAACTATTGTGTGGTGCTGTTGGGCTGGTTCTTCCTGTCCTGTATCTTCCACAAAACAGGGTAAGAATCAATTAAAGTGAAGGGTGGTCACATGAAAATAAATGCTGTCAGGACCCACAGTTCTTTGGCTCTTAGAGCTTTCAAAGAGAAACATAGAAAGAAGCACAAAAAGTGGATCAAGAGCCTGCAGTGTGTCAATGAACTGCTGAGGGATGCAACACGACAACATAATCAAATCTCATGTGTCTTTGCAATGACATACCAAGCCTGCAGAATTCAAAACAGCTTAGCTTGCTGAAAGCCATGACCAAAACATGTTTTCTCTTAGCTGCAACTATTTGGAAGAATTTAAAACTAATTTTTTGAAGGAAATTCTCTGCTGTCCAGAAAACAGAGGCTTCAGTGGCCGAAATATTGCCAATGATACAGAACTTGAACTGAAAAAATCCAACTCAACCAGATGACATCTTTAATTTCCTATCAATGCTTAAATCTCTGGGAAAGGTATGACACCTATGCTATATTAATTAAACACAAGTTCCCTGTTTCTGATTTTATAAGAATCTTTCAAGAAGTCCATTGAAAGGATTTTCAACATTGCATACTTCCAGTGTAGTGTCACATACTGAATGTGTTAGAGAAAAGACAGTCTGGCTAGCAAATTAGAGATAATAACAGCAAATCTCAAATACACTAGTCATTATGTTTATTGTATAGTCAGATTACACACACTACTTCCTGTTTTTTTTCTTCCTTGATCTGTTCAGCACGTGGTCTCAAGGAAACAGTGCTTGATTATATACTTCTGGTTTATATTTTACTCTCTGTAGGTGTACACATTAAGATGTTTTTCTCATACTTTCTAGCGCTGCATTTTCACTTAGTTTTTCCCTATTGTATGCCTTGCACACCAGAAGTACTTCTGTAATTGCCATATCACAGTGTATGCTTTTATGTAGACTGACTAATTGGTGAATGCTGCTTTTTATGCTACTGTTTGTTCTCTGTAGTGTCATTTGTGCCGTTCAGTATTCAGTTGTATTCAGTATTATGGTACTTTTTGGGATTTAAAAGTAATGACTTGCTGATTGTCCTTCAGAAAACAGTTTCCAAAGCAATATTTTTTTCTTCCACAGGCTTGTGTTACTAAATTAATTAATACAATATTTTTTGTCTATATCAAAAGTACGTATGTTTATTAAGCTTGCATAAATATTTTGTTACATTCATTTAATAAAGAGCGAAAACATGTCTAAAGGACAATAATAGCTATTTTTTTTTTTTTTAGTTCAGAAAGATGTTCTGTCTGTGTATAATCTTATGCAGATGTGCCCATGGTAAATACCCATTCTGACATTCTTTGAAAATGGCCAGAACTGTATATTTAGACACACACCAGACAGATTTAAATTACTAAATGGTATTTTTCATAACTTTTTCTACTTGTGTCTCCTTCTGAATATAGTATGTAAAGTTTTCATTTCAGAGACAGGAATGTCTGATTTCTGCTAATCCCACAACTTTACCATATTCCAAGCCTGCAGCAGAACCACAAACAGGGATTCATTTGCTCATAGCTTGAAGGAGAGGCCCCAAGTGAATTTATTCTCTTTCTCAGTTTTTCCTTTACATTCCCAGGAAAATGTCATACAAGCTGTCTGGAATTGGTTACTGAGGGACATGGTCTTTCAAGCAATTTCTCATCAGTCTTTCTGTTCTAAAGGGAAATAAAATAGAATCTTGCTAAATAGTGATGCAGAATTCAAGGCAGATATGGATATGATTCTTAATAACAAATGAATATCAAATGATCATGGAAACTATTACAGGCTCTATGAGCTTGCAACCTTGGTAAGAAGGATTCTCTTCCTTCAAATTTTTATATGTAAAATATAAATAGATTTGTAAACATTTACAGGATCAAAACTGAATATGGCTGTGCTATTTTAATGTATTGGTTATTTCCACATAGTGGGGTACTAGAGGGTGTTTGGGTTTTGGGTGAATGCATGTGTTAGTTTTTTCTGTCACTCATCAGCTAGGTGGTTGTTTGTTTGGGTTTTTTGTTTGTGATATTTTTAAAAAGTCTCAATTAAGTGTTTATTTTATTGAGATTTCATAGATTCTAAAAAGTTAAGATATTTAGACCTTGATTACATGCAGAATTTGTATTTGAAACAGCCTAATTCCCTGCAACTTGCTATGCTGAACTCTCATCTAGCTGTAACTCAAAGAGGACAGACAGTCCAGAGACCCTGGAATTGTTCCTCCCATGTGCTCAGCCTTGCAAACTCAAATGTGTCCTCATGTTTGGTAGCTGAGCTACCAAACTGCTCTCTGGAGGCAATGAGAATAGTGTCTATGCCTGTGACAACAATAACCTGGAATTTCATCAGTGTCAAGATCAGTAGTCTATAAATTCACATTTAAACTCTTTACGAGATTCTATGATTTAAAGAAAAATAAAAATCAAGGTTATTAATTTGGCAAGTTTTGAAACACTGAATCTGCGTTTACCTGAGCAATGAGGCCTCAGCATATGCATCTCTTACTTTGCTTATTTATTTTGTTGAATCCCCTGTGGAAGGAGCCTTAATCTTTGACCAGACAGACTGCACTATGTTTATGTCCTTCAGCATTCTCTCCGTGTAGCAGCCAGTCATTTTGTCGTGAGCAGTCAGTGCCTGTGGACTGACTGAGTTCTCTGTCTTAACATGAATGCAAATGTCCTTTTGCAGAGCTCCCTCTGGGAATGTGCACAGTAATATCACAACACCAACCTGAAGTCACAGACATTTGCAGTCACTGCCTATGGGGATTGAGGAGACAGCGAGGGTATCCTGACAAACACTCCACTTGCCTTTTGTCGTTGTACTTTCACAGGACAAGTGTGGCACAAAGGATTACGGAGTCAATGGCTAGTTCCTATTTAAATATCAAATGTATTTAGAGTGAGTCCCATGATGATGGAAATCAATCACCTGCTAATGCTTTAACCACATAGAAAAATGTACAGCCATAGAAATAGTGCTTAAAATAAAAATAACGTTTAAAATGCAATGAAAATTACACGTTAAGGAAACATTACATAGACATAGGAGGTGATGCAGACTAACACCGAAAGATTTTAGTAGTTGCTGTGCAAGGTGTAGGCTTTTTGGTTTTGTTTTTTTTTTTAACTAACCAAAGGATTTAAAGAGTGAGACACTACCCTGTTTTGGGAACTATGCATTTTCTCTTGTGAATTGAAAGGCATTATTCACAGCAAGTTAGTGTATATTTTTGTGATTTGCCAGTATGACAGCTAAGGTTCATAAAGCTCCTTCAGGCTGTTCACATCAGTGATTTGCCAGAGAGAAGCTGGCAGCTGATATTGGTTCACTTTTATGGATTTGATCATACATTCATACATTCATTAAAGTTTTTTGTGATTATGTCTTAGTTATATCTTTAGTCCCATCCAAAATGCTTTTTTTGCTCATACAAACAGCAATGTCATGAAGCAAATGTTCATCGTTATAGTCTGGGATCTGTATTTATATTCAGAAAAAGTTTGTAAGTAATTAATATTTTCTTTGAAACAAGAATCTACTTATTCATGTTTTACAAAGAATCACAAAGTAAAACTATGCTATGCGTTTACAGTAAATGATACATATAAAAACCTAGGGTGGCCCTTTCCAGAAGTAAGTTCAAGTATTCCCTACATCTCTCAGGAGCTAGTATACAGGCTAAAAACTTAAACAATTGTGTTTGGATAAAAGCATATCAATTTATAAAAAGTAGTGGCTTACAAATTTACTATGCAAAAAACGATGTGTGGTGAATTTTATTTTTCATCAGGCATACTTAAAAATTTACAGAGTTTGAAAGCTTAAGAAAATACTTGACATATGTTTCAAAATGGGCTGGTTTTGTGCCTGTATATAGTTCTGTTTATTTGTCTCATGGCAAGAAAAACCTTTTACTCAACAGTGTTAGAATTAGGCCATATTGTATTTTAGGTGCAGTATATCTCTTTTTTAGGAGTCTGTTCTTAAATCTCTATTTTACACTTTTCTGTGCTCCAGTCACTGCAGCTGTAATGAATAAATGCTGTAGCTTTCAGTTCTTACCTCTGGGACAAATAATAAGAAAACTCTTGAACAGATGGAGTGGGCTTTCTCATACATGTTATCCATTAATGTCAAACAACAAGCTATGGAAAATGTTTCTATTACACAGGTGAAAAGAAGATAATAATATCACCTGTTTTCAATAGTGCCTACATTCACACAGGTTAAATTTCAGTTTGTCCCTGTGCCTTGCATTACCTATTGGCTCTTATCTAGACCACAAAAGGTGCTGAGCCCATGGGAAATGCTAGACACAATGACTTAAAAGGAATTTAGGCCATGTGACTACAGGCGTTTCTATATTACATACATACTCGACCCAGTATTCTCCTTCCCAGCAGTTCTGAGGAGGCAGTAGTTCTTGTTTTGTGAGATGAAATTACCATTTTACAGCATTAAAGGCTTGATCCTACATAGCCACTGGTATAACTTCAGTGATGTCACACAGTTTAGGGCACTCTAAGGTTTTCAGTTCAACTTGGCTGTTGTTGAACAGAGCAATAGTGTTTTGGGTTAGTCAGTGCTACTTGGACTTTTGACACCTGCACATATTTGCAGCTGGCTCAATTTAAGTGTTCAACCCTTAGCTAGACAATTTTATTTTCACATTTATGGGTATGGATTCAAAGTATTTTTGTTTCAGTACCTCTGTAGAAATTGATAACAGACACTTTTACAGAGTGGTTCACCCCATATCTGAGGTGTTTTTTCTGTTTGTTTATTTTTGTACATGCAAATTTGGAAAATATTTTAACTTCCCTATAGTTAAATTAATGGTCAAATATACTGCCGTTTGATAAGTTTTCTTACTTAGATGAAATGCTACCTGGGTTCATTACCACAAAGCTTAATTTTATCAAATGTGTTGAGATTCAGTAATTCTGGTGATGATTAGATATAGCTAATTACTTAATCACTAAAGGAATAGTAATTTAAGTGTATACTTTAAAACACTTGAGAACAAATCCACTTGTGGAGGTACTTCTAATTTTGGATTTTGGAATACTTTGCAATATAAAGGAACCTCTTAATCTAAAGAAATTATGATCCAATGTTCAACATATCATCATTTTGATGGATAGTCTCTAACTGCAGTCTGTATTACTGCACCAAGAAATTCACGAGAGCCAGGGTTAATGAAACTGCATGGGTTTCAAATCTGTCAAAACTGGCTGCCTGAGAGACTGCCTTATGCCTTTGTTCTTAATGAATGCCACAACAAAAAGCATTCCTGTGGGCGCTTTTTTTTTTTTTTTTTTT
>VXBB01006425.1:400894-555298 GCA_013399915.1 Illadopsis cleaveri
ACTGAGCATGCTTAACAGTTAGTTAACATGAAAAAGACCTTCTTGCTTTCTTGTGGTATTTCCTGGTAGGGGTCTTTTTCATAGTGTGCACTTGTTCATGAAACTTTGCACCAAAAATACTGAAGCAAAAGATACCAGGAAAAAAAATTGCACCATTTCTAAAATGGTAGCTACAGATGTAAATAATATATGCCTTTCTTTTGGAAATTCCATTAGACAGAACTTTCTTGTGTTACAAAATGGAATGTGAGACTCAGGGGCAGAGTGCTTTGGAGTAGAAAGACCAAGAAACTGAGAAGCTCACAGCATGAGAAACAAAACTCCCCCTTTTCCTAAAGTTCAGAATAGTCTCTCTGTGTATGATTATCATTATTAAATGTTAATAGAGTAGCAGAAAAATATAGGAAAAAATATGCTGAAAAAAGTGAAGGGTTTTTTCCTTTTCCTTTTTATTGTCAGTCTGTTTCTTCCTTATGCTGGTATTATAGATAATTATCAGGTAGATTTTTAGTCATAACCAAATAATTTTCTCCTTGAAGTCTTCAAACCTGGTTGATTTTTGTTATTTTTTAGCTTTAGATAACTTTTGGTTGTAACTGTATTGTTGGAAAACTGTAGGCACTATCTATCACTGCTCCCCCAAAAGTATTCTATTCTTTCAGGGAAGGATACTGAAGCTTCTGAGGAATTGATTTCTGAACATGCTAAACTCGTAAACTACAGAGCTGGTTCTGTCCTGTAGAAGATAAACTGTGTTCTCTGGAGGACTGTTCCCAACATTTCTACTTTTCAACTCATGTTGGTTTCCAACAGAATTTTGTTCGTTTGTTTGGTTTCGTAAGATGCAATAACAAGATAAAACTCTGGAAAAGTGCGGGTGAGAACTTTTCAAAGGAAAATTTTTACTTTCCATGATAATTTTATCATTGCTAAATTCCAGAACATCTCAATAAAGAAAGGGACTGGAAATAGTTATTTGAAGAATGAAATACTGTCCTTGTAGTCAAAGTACTGAATATAAGTTGATCCAAGTTATTGGAATGATTGCAAAAATGTTGCAGTTCTTTCAATTCTCCTTTTTTCTTTGTAATACCATCTTGAACTAAGAGAAATCCTTAAGGAGGAGCCAAAGGAGGATATATTGGACTTCAAGAAAGCATATGTTAATTCAATTTTACTCTAAGAATAATATTGGAAGAAATCTGAAAGACCAAATCTACGCCTACATTTCACAGATCTAAAGAAAATATTTCCCAGTTGTCATAACTGAACTTTTAAAATGCTGTTATGTAATAGAGAAATAAAAGACACAATCAGTTTATATGGACATGAAGGAACCCATGTTTCAGGGCCATGCCAGTGTCAATCAGGAATGCATTGTGTCACTTCTGCTATATGGCATAGCCCTCTATTTTAATACAAGAGAAAGTGCAAATAAATAAATGGAAACCAGGCACAGCAAATCTCAGCAAAATTAGAATGAAATATCTAGTTCTCAGTAGCTGGCAGTGTGTGAGTGTCCATGGCACACATACCACTGGGCAGCTGGAGGAACTTTGGAAAATGGACGAGTGGAGGAGTTCCTTCATCTAGCAGTTCCTAGTGTGAAACTTGGTATGGGACTTTAACGTAGTTGACATTCAAGGAGGGACAAGATAAAAAACATTACAAACCCTTTTTATGTCCTTCCTGACTTTTCATTGAAGAAGACACATTTGGTTTGTTTTTACACCAGGAATTAGTCACCTAGTTGATCTGATGTAAGTCACTAGTAGATAAAAACTCTCAAAACAAAATTCTACAGAAACAGCAAGAAGTAGAAGCTGTTGAGAAGCAATGAAGGAAAACTGTGGCTGTAGCACATCTCTAACAGTGATGAGGAGAGTGGGACAACAGGTTGTATCCTATTGTTTTGTTAAGTCCTGTTGATTGACAATGCCAAAAATGTGGGGTTTTTCTCAGGTTTTTTTTTCTCCTATGAATTTACTGTTTTTGATTCAGAGCTCATCCTCTTTAAGTGTTACTTTCATTATCTGAGTAAATTTCTAAAATGAAAAGCAAAAATCCCAGCTGGTTCTCCTGTGTAATTAAGACCTCATTACCTTCTCATTACCTTCAAGACAAAACTTTTTTACACCAGTTACCTAAACCATCATCCAGTTGTATTTCTCTGCATGTTCAGTATCTCAGCAGATTCAGGAAATACTTGCTACATGCTGCTGGCAACACCAGCAGCTGAAGTTCCCCAGTCTCTTTGAAGCAGCACCAGCAGTACACAGAATGCCAATTTACAATTTCAGGCTTCAAACTGGTTTCTTCATGAGGAAAAATTTGCCCTGCTGCATTGACAATGAAAATAAGTAATCTGAATAACTGAGTGAGGTGATCAGAGTTTTCACTTTAAAAAAAATCTGAAGTTTTTTCCCCACTCTTGTTAGCATTCTGCAGAAAAGTTACTTCATGGTCTGCTAGTGAAATTCTTCAAGCATAAAAGCTGAATTTCTCCTTTCAGCTTCAGAAAATCCACAGAAATTTTATTATTCTTCTGATTAGAAGTAATCCATGTAATAGGTTAGTAGGAGAGAGTACTTTTTTGGTCCTTTTCTGCCTACAGCCCATGTGGAGGACTCAAACCTAGGATCAGTTGAGGCAACTGCTGAGACTGGATCACTGACAGCTTGCCTGTAAAGTCTTGTTTTAGAAACTAATATGTTCTAATTTCTCTGACTATTGTGAGTGCTGCTGAGAATGTATGCAGCTTTTTAACACTATATGTGCTTTTTGTAAATATCTAAAAGAGAAGCATTCCACTGGGTTCACATTCCTTCTTCTAATTTATTCATGGGTATGTACATTGCTTTTCTCCTGCAGTTCTATGGCCCATTACTGCATGAGTAAACTGTGTGCAGATTTTGCAAGTCTCTGCCAGAAGATGTTTATTACTCTCATCATTCTTATGAAAATCATGTTCCAGCAGATTCAGGCAATGTGTAAAACATGGTATGTGTGAATTGGCCATTTCACACTACACTTACAATATTACCAGCAATAATACCAGGGAAGAGGCCTTAGGGAAGGGGATAGACCGTACGTTAATTTGGTCATGAAGCTCTGATATGTGATCTTTGTAAAGCCCAGAGGTGTAATGAACAGTTAGCTTCTTCTCAAAAGTCAGTATCAATTGCTGATAGAGCTGACAAGCCAAAATATTGATGCAGAAAAGAGCTTGTGAGTTTTTCCACATTTTGCCCATTTGGGGAGTATGGTTGTAGCATGTCTTGAGGGTTGTCTTACTGAGCAAGAGACAGTGCTCTAAAGAAATGTTTGATGTTGCATAAATAGAGAAGAAAAATATACTCCTGACTATTTTAAACTTCTCTTGTAAAGCTGTGCACATTCTGGGTAATTGCACCATGGTCATATGGCTGGTGTGAAAGTTTCAGGCATGCTGATTAAATAGTTCTTGTAGTAAAAGATACAACATAGATCTTCTTTGGCTGCACTAGTAGTAACAGCACTGGAGCACCCCTATTGTTTATCTCCTTCATTCACATGCCGGTTCTGCTGCTTGATCTGATTTACTCTTCATGTGTCTTTGCAGTTTCTGTGCAGTTCTTGGATTCCTCTGCTGCTTTTATTCGGTGAACAGCTTTTCTGTATGCTTCGCTTGAGATACAAAAGACTATATTGTTTAGGATTTATTATGTTTTGGCAAAGGTTTCTTGGATTTTTAAAAACTCTTTAAAGACTTTTAAGTTATTTTTTTAAAGCAAATGAATTGATAAATGGTAAACCTGAAGGGGATCAAAATGCTAAATTATCATAAAAGGCCTAGTACATAATCACAGACTATAGTACTGGCCACATGGCTTTTGTCACTGCATTCTCACGGTTCATATTTAAAAGTGGGCATGATTACAACAGCAAGGGTAAAGTTTCTGCTCTTTCCTCAAAAAAATATCCATCACTTTCTTCTTCACAAAGTCCATTGTCCAATATATGTTTAAACAGACATCTTAGACAACCTTAAAAACTAAAAATCATCAGATTAGCAAAATAGTCTAAAAAAATTCAGTAAAACTGTGATGCCTCTGGCATTGTATTTACCTGGATATTTGTCTCCCCACTAATATTCAGGGCCTAGAATAAACCTGGAAATTTGTTTTTCAGAGTTCATTGGGTTTTTAACTGGCAGTACTTACTTCCTTTCTGTTTCGCCAAACCTTTACTTGTGAGAGATATCATCTGTGTACTTCCAAAAAGAGCAAGTTGACTTTCATAGCTAGAGGAGATCTCTCCTTGCATGCACAAAAATTTAGTATGTGTAGAATCTTAAGTTGAAGATAGTTATTTAAATTTCACTCATATGAGCATGTCAAGAAGGAGATGCTTTTAGTCAGATGCTTTAGAATAATATTCCTAATTTGAAGACTTCACAAGATAATTAAGAAAACCACTAACACAATAACCAGTAGGTTTCAATTTCATCTAGTTATCATACTAAAAACTGTTCCTTTGTAGTTTCTTGTCTTCAAGTCAGTATCTAAACTATGACATTGTTTGACTTCAAGATCTTGTTTCTTTTGTCAAAAGCTTTAGAAGCTCATATAAATATTTGCTGTTTCTTCCTCATTCACTTTTGTTTACAATCCCCAAAGTGCTAAATAGATGACAGTGACACATCTTCTCCTGTGTGAGCTGTGCTTGCCTGTCCCTACATGTGTAATTTATTCTTGTTGCAGTTGTTTCAGCACTTTTTTTTAAACCTTACTAGTGCCTAGCTTTCATAATCACCCAACACCTTTTTGAAGGACAGACACAAATTAAAATGCCCACAAGTCCCCTACAGTAGTAGATAATTTAGGCAGATAACTTTTTTTACATACTACTCAGCCATTTCATTCTTCAATTCCCTTAGGATATCTGCATGAAGATTAGTTTGTCTCCATGTGTTATTGCAGTTAATATGTATTTTCTCTTGTAACCAGGCCAAATCTGGGGATATGGCTATTTCTGAGAGGATGCAGAACGTTAGCTGACTGTGTCCTAGGTGCATAATGAGAGTAGACATGCACCATCCTGTAGGTGAGGAATTTGTGAGGAACATGAGGACCAGAACTATGGGACTCAATGCAGAATGCATTAGTCCTGCACTTTCACGAATGTCACGTATACCAGTAGAATAAACAGGTGAAATAAGTCATGGAACAAACAGAATGAATCATAAATCTCATGATGCTTAACAGGAATGAATCAATAGCCTGTACTTAATGAGCAGATCAGACAGGATAAACAGTTGGCATGTGTGTGGAGGGAATAACTGCTTTACATCCAAAATGATCAGGAAGAAGCCACTCACCAGTTTCTGAGAGCCCATATATCTTCTGACTAATAGGTGCAACAGAGTGGAGATGATACTCAAGGCAGTCAGACAGCAGAGCCTGCAAGAACTTTTACATTTGAATCTCAGACAAATTCAAAGTGAGCATACTCTTGGGTCAGGGTAAAATTGCTGATCAGTGGCAATGACATTCAGGAGAGAGGTTATGTTTGTTAGCCTTAACCTTTGCCTCCAATGTGTCAAATACATCTTGAAATCCCATGTATCAAAAGTAAGCAATTAAAGAAATATTCCATCAGTAAATATAAAACTTTAGTTGAAGCAATATTAGTCTAAAATTAGCTTTCACTTGTGACCTTTTGTATCCAGTGCTATAGCTAACAGTCTGATCATGAGATAGATTAAAAATTTCATTGTTTTACAACAAACTTTTTTTTATAAATTAAATCAAAATGTGAGTTGTAAACTTGGAGTACTCCTATATCCAGGGAGCACGAAAATCTGAAATGGTTCATGGAACCACTGGAAATCTTTTCTATCAAAAAAGGGTTGTGTAGTCAAATGCCTGCTCTTGCAGGAGAAGAAAAGGAGAGAGGCAGTTCATAGACACAGACACATCTCTTATGATCCCACATTGGGTGCACCCTGCTTCAGGTACTCTGTGGAGAGGTAGTTGAGCCAGGTACTGCCTCAGTGCAGTACTCCTGCAAAAGTAATTCAGTTGTTTAGGACTTACCTTCTGTCCATTTCTGATGCAGTTTATTTTTTTGGTATTCTAATGTATCAATCTCCTTCTCTTGTTGAGTCTTAGAACTAAATACTTTAATATTTTTATTTGAATTAGTTTTATTTTATATCTTTTACTTTCAATATTGAAATTCTATCTTTATTTCCTTGGGTCCATGTTTCTGTACGAGCTATTTTCTTTTTGCTCTTTTTGCTGACCCTGAATAAAGACAATAATGTCCTCACAGCAGTCAGCACAAAATTCCCTCTTCTAAACTTTCCTAGGCTCTCAGAACATTCAGTTGGATTTGTCCAAAACTGCTAACCATGGAGGCTGCATGTCTGTGTTTAGATCTCCCCAGTAAGCTGCACTGAAGTGGCAGTGGGAGCTCCCAGCCGGCCCTCGCTGCTGCAGGGAGGCCACACGGGGTGGCTCAGGCATTAAGCACCTGGTCACACACACAGAAAGCCATGCACAGATGGAGTTCTGCTCCTCTTCAGACTGGAACTGTATTAAGAAATCTAATTTATACACAGAGGGCTGAAGTTGCCTGTTACTGCTGTTTTATTAGACTTTGTTTTCTCAGTGGGGTCCTGCCCCATGACTGGGGATTGTGAGTGTTAGAACAGTGCTCTGGGTAAATTATGTGTAGGGAAAATATTCAGACTAGCAATGCACAGCAGCCTTATTTGCAGACCATGCTGTCATTGTACTAGCCACTGTTTAAATACACATTCCCTGATCAAGAGACAACACAATGATGCTTCTAACTTTTTTGTTTTCCATTATTTGGGCTTGTATCTGTACAGGTGTAATTGATTTAAATAGATTTTACAGTGTAATCTTCTCTCTGTGTTATATTCTATATGTTTAAAATAGTGACCTCCCCCAGCTCCCCCCAGCTCCCCTTATATGGGCTGTGTTCCCTGCTGCAGGGTAAAGATAGGCAGCTCTGATGTAGGACTGCTTTGCTGTTTCTGTAGAGACATCCAGGTTTCCTTGCTCCTTCAGTTCATCAACTCTGGCCTCAAGGTGCAATACCAGGGCTCTGAGGACCATTAACTGCTTGCATCACATTTGGATCAGACACATATATCTAACCTTATATTTGAAAGGTCTGGAGAAAATAACATTGGAAAGGAGATCTTCTGTTCAAGCTCGTGCCCTCTTGACTAGTTTGAATTAACACCCACTTAGAGGGGGTAAGAAGTCAAAAATGTGCCTGGAAGGTTAAACATCAAGTATGTAAAGCTAGACTTCCAAACTTCCATAATGTATGAAAATGTGTATGTTAAAAAAAGTCTGAAAAAACCCAAAGTTTAACAGTTAATACATTTTAAAGTACTTGAATTTTAAAGCCTTTTTGAGGTTTCCTTTTGCTGGTTGCCTTCAGGGGAGGTGAGACAAGTTTCTAACCTTTGCAGCCATCTCAATGGAAGAGACAGAAGGAAGAACACACAGACAGAAAGAAATCTCAAATTTCATCTTGTTCTGTGATCTTTGAAGGACTTCAAGAATAAAAGTTTTTAAAGAGAACCCCATAGGTGCTACATGATCTGCATTTTGTCAGTCAGGCTTACAATTGCCACAGGAGACACAGATTTACTGCCAACTCATTCACCCCTCTTCTCAGCTACCTTGTCTTTCTCTTCCCCTTCCCAGCTATTAGGTTTGTAATTGACAGTCCTTCCAAACAGTTTGTGGTATTTTTAGGGTATTTACCCTGGATGTTTCTAATGACAGAATGAGCCCCAGCCTTGCCTCAAGTTAATCTTGTGTAGGGTCTCACATTTCATCTTGTCCTTTCCTATGTTTAGGGAGGACTTGTCTGGCTTACCAAAAATACTCTTTTCTTTTGCTTTTTTTAAACATAGTTTGTTAAAGTCAGGCCAGATTCCTGATTCAGTTCATAACATGGCTGTTTCTGTTGCCTGGGTAAAATAGGGGAAACAGTGAGCTGTGGAATGACAAGAAATGGGTGGTGTGGGGTTAGCAGGAGTCTGTATATTGTTAAATTATAGCCTCAGTCCCAACAGTTAACAGAAATATCTCTGATGTACCAACAGTCCTGGGCAGGAATGCAAATAGGTTTATTGTGCTGAAATGCAGATGTATTTCTGCATCTCTATATCAAAGCACAGAGAGTTTGCCTTAGACTTTGGTCAAAGTTGTTCAATAGACCCTCCTGATTAAGGTGTAGCCTATAATAATCATGGCAGTCTTTCAGTATATTTTAATTAGTGTCTATAAATATTTCCAGAGTGATGAAACCCTTTGTTGTTTAATAATTTTCCAGTCTAGCTGTTCTTTCTGTGACCTTACGAGTTTCTGAAGTTCAGAGCATTGGTGAGACAAAGGCAGTTGAACATCAGTCATTTGAGTAAAAAAAAAATATATATAGCCCAACGACTGAAGTTGGTTTAGGATCTTTGTAAATTTTTTTCTGAATTTATCATACCATCTATCACTTAGTCATTTGGTCCTGAATAAGATTGAAAAATGATATATGCAGCTTGCTGCCCAGTGTCAGCACTGACAAGCTTGTGTGACTGCGTTTGAGCTGAATATTTCAGCAAATAGCATAGCCCAGCAGCAATTGCTGAGCCCTGTCTATATCCTCTCCTTGCAGTGAGCAGGGATTTTTCATTTCATACATCATTTAAAGCTTGCCACAGTGATTCTAGTTAGCCAGGATATATTTTCAACACAAAGAGAAGAAAGAGAAATATGTATCATTTTTTGCAGAAGTTGGGTGTATTGGGTTCAAATTTAATTACACTACAACATCAAAAGCTACACTAATAGACAGAGTCGACTATGCTTAACTCAGAGGTAAATAAGATCCGTTTTCTTGTTGCTCAAGTATTCTGCCAAGTAATTTTGCTGCTTTGATACATTGCATCCATAATAGTCAGTGCACATGCTTAAACAGGTACAGTGCATATATCATCCATCGAAGTATTTTACAAAATAACAGATGCCTTCAACCTTCTTGGCAGAATTGCCTTGCTAATGGCACTTATTACTGCTGGAAAGTGCAGCTCCCATTTCTTTAGCTCCTGGAGAGTCTTTAGCTTCCTGCTGGGCAAGACAATCAATTTGGAAGGGGGGTCTCAGCAGGGATCCACTGACCGCAGGATCTGTGTGACCCCAGAGGGAAGTCTCACATCCATTTTTCTCTTTTTTCACCACCAGAGCGCTACCAACATGTCTGGATTCTGATCTGCAGGAGACAGGGTAGGTTTTATTAGTCGTCTGAGCTGATATACAAATAAATAGAGAAACAAGCAGCCTTTTCTGCAAAATGCTGGAAAACGTCACAGTTACTGTGAAACTCAGGTGATTCTGAGCATTTCCCCTTGATATCAGGCCCATAGATAATGCATCTGTAGAAATGTGTAAGAAACACAGACCATATACCTTGATACCTTCTTTTGTTTTCTCATTAGGGCTTCAGAAGAATTTCTCATTGGAAATTAGAATGATTCTTTCTACTTTTAAATAGGAAAAGATCTCAGCAAGATCTCTTAATTTTTGAGACATTTGCAAAAGCTTCATTTATTGAACTGCCATGACTGCTGAAGCCTACATAAAAAATAGGAATGTCTTCAGTTGAAATGCAATAAAAGCTGAATTCAGTTTGAATTCAGTTTTATTGCATTTCAACTGAATTTTTCTTCAGTTGAAATGCAGTAAAAGTGAAAAGTAGAATGTTTGAAAGATACACAAAATCTAGAAAAACCTTGGTATTAAATTATATTGTGGACTAGGATGCAAGATAGTAATTAACAGCGTCTGGGGTAGTAAACAGAGTGCTAATGCATCACAGTTGTGAGGGTCTGGGTATGCTGGGGTGCCCAATAGAAATTTTGCATCAAGGAGTTTACTTCAAATGGAAGAAGTCTTTGAGATTTTCTCCTCCCCACATTTCCTGTGCTTTCCCTCATAATGTGCTCCTTAGCAGGGATGGATCAATTTGCCATTATGTCCTCATCACTGCTGAAATAGATTTGAAGTACCTACTATGTACAGAGGTAGGAGAGTGACAGCAGTAGGAGCTTACCTCAAATAAGGCTCATTATTTAAGGAAAAAATCCTGTGTAAAAAGATGGTGGTATTAGAGTATGGAAGTATTTCACCTGTTTCCAAGGCACTGCAGAAGGAGAGCTCAGGAGCAGCTGTGCAGGGAGCAATGCACATTCCATTAGCAAATAGTCAATGAAGTCCTGACTGGGCAACCCATGGCATAACAGAAATTTATTTCAATTCTTCAAATGACAATAAGAAGAAAAATAACTGGCAAAGTCTTTCCTGGAATCATCTGTGGTTGTCAGGTGTTGTCAATGTGCTTTTGACACTTTCTTTAAAGTTAGAAAAGCAGGGAAAGTATATGCCTGTAGCCTTGACCCTGTTTCCTTGCTGGGGAAACTGAACTGATGAGCTATGTTTGTTCTTTCAAGTTTCATTTGTCAAAATATAAAAGGTCATCACAGTTGTATGTATTTCACTTTAGGAGATGAACTGCTATAATTAGTAACAATACACTTATTTTATTACTTGCTTTGATAGAAGCCGGGGGTGTTTGTAAAAATCTTAATTTCAGAGTGAATTATATTAGCTTTTTGTTGTTGCCAGCTTGTGTTAAACTTTTTTTTTGGTGTAATTAGCACTCAGTAAATTACTTTATTTCTATTTTGTTTAATTGAGGTAATGATGTCTGCAGAGGAACATGATACCAAGGGGTTGGGTTTTTTTTTCTATTCTCAAGGGGCTCTCAAGAGTTTCAAGCTAGAGACTCGAAGTTATAAGGAGTGCATCAAGAGCTGTCTCGACATCTTTTAAAGAGCCTTTCACTTCATTGCTGCATAAAGGTGAACCTAAGTAGTACAGAAGACAGCTTGAACAGAAGCAGATAGAGCTGAGCTGCCAGAGGGAGCATGGCTCACAGGCTGACCCCTCTGTGTAAGTGAATGTGTGTTTTTTCCTTGCTGAGAGGGCAAGACTGGTACATTAATGAGCCATCTGCCTTGCTGGGACACAGTTTTGAGAACAACATGCCTTCCTGTCCTTTTCATGCTCTGCCCTCTAGAAAATGTAGCTCTACCTTTCCTTATGACACGACACTCCGTCATATCAAAGGCTAAAGAAATCAGTGATGAAGAGAGAATTAGGGAAATGAGAGGAGTTACAGGACAGAGAGCTTCATTAGAAGGATAAAAAAAAGAATCTGGGAAGAGGAAGATTTAATGAGGCTCTTGTTTATTACTTTTGCTAATTTAGAAAGTCTTGCTGCTGGCTGTGGCACTGGAAGGTTAAACTGTACAGATATTTTCAAAATTAATATTGCAGTGAGTCAGAATACAGGACTTCAATATTCACTTACATTTAATGGATATATCTCATCCTCAGACTGTGGTCATGTTAAGTTTCAAAAACCAAGGCTCTTTGAGGGGTAAACTGCTTATCCCTCTCCACGACAGATTGGTCTAGATTAAGGCTGCTCTGCTCTACCTTTTGTCTTTTTTTCCCCCCAGTTTCCGATGAGTCCTGTTTCTGCTTGGACTCTCTCTAGCTCTGCCCTTGTAGGGAAGAAAGGGCTAACACCAATCACCTTCTAAAAGAACTACCCTAACTTAACCTTAACTACACTTACTGGATCCTTTGGAATTCTCACCCTTGGCTGTGCAGTGTTGTCTGTACCTGCTCTGAACACAGACAGCACTGCACCTGGGTGTCCCATGCTGGCAAGTCAGAGAGCATCGTGGGCTGTAGGTGCAGAGTGGATGTGTTATCTAGTGACTGATGTCTGAGTGCTATGAGAGTGGTTCTGTCTTGACATGACGGAAATTGTACTGAACTTCTTTTTTCACCTCATGTAGCTTAATTTTTCCACCCTGACTTTTCATTGATGAGTTGGTCCATCCACAAATTAACATTTTTAGTGTTTCCCAACTATGTTTTCCAGCTAAGATTATAATGTTTCATTTTTACCATGTGATGTTTTCTTTTATTGTCTCAGGCAGTTTTATGAATAGCATTCCATGACTACACTTGTGGTTGGTGCATTTTCCTTCATTATTGTCTTAGTTTTAACATCTCTATTTTTACAGCTGGAAAATGGCAATTACATAACTTTCCCCTCTATGTGACATATAAAGATCAGCAAGTTAATATTTATCAAAAATTTGAGGATAGAAAGGATTATCCATGCACTGGACATCCAGGAGCCAGCATTAGATACATGTTTTTTGGCAGATGTGGATTTTTTTTATAGTTGTCTAAGTTCCTTGTGAGCATCTCCATGGATTCTAGGAATTATTAGCAGTGATCTTTATTTCTGGGATTTAACTTCTAGGGTAAGCCAAGATTTAGGCCTTAAGGCTCTCCAATGTTAATAGTTACTGTACTCATAGTTCTATTTTTCAGATGATTTTTTGTGGCACTTCCTCTAATGTTGATGCTATTTGACTGTCATTAATGTCCCAATACATGGAATTTATTTGATTTTCCATAATAACTTTATGGCAATGACACCAGGCCAGTCAAATCCTGTTCACTGTGCCTGAGATACTGTGTAGCCAGGGACACACAAGTCACCTTCTTGTGATCTCTTGAGCAGTGCTGCATGGGATTTCAGTTTGGGTGAGACGCTGAGCTGTCCTACAGCACCTGACAAATGTATCCTTCTCATCTGCAGCCTGGTGCCAAAGACATCCTGCATTGCTGTGGGACCCAGACTGCAGGTGAACCTGTCCTACCTGACATGGTCCAAGTGGAGATGGAGTCCTTTCCAGACTGGCTGGCTCATGGAAAGGTGAAGGGTTGATAAAACAGAGATGGATGTGCTATACTGGCTGCATTGCTAGAGTTCAAGGGAGGCAGCTTCAGCCATTAGACACTAACTGAAAGGTAAGGTTTCTTTTTCAATACAGATTGCCCTTGCTCCTGTTTGCTGTTACTGACACACTAGATAGTGTTTTGTGATAACAATGTCATCAGGGACAACCATGCCACGTCAAGGAAGATTTTTGAATATGATCTATCCAAAGAGCAGTAAAAAAAGCACAAAAACATGGAAGCAGCTGTGTCATTTGAACAAAAATAACTTTTGCAGAGTTACAGGTCTAGAGAAAAGCTGCCCTTTGAAATTCTTATGTCCAGTGAAAGCTCTTTCTGGAGTTTTCCAGCCATCATGCTTCTCAGAAGATGTTATTAACTCAATTAAGTTAAAGAGATATAAAGTAAATTACTGCATCCTAATTATACAAAAAATGGATAAACAAGCAACAAAAAACAATTATATAATTCACTCTGAAATTAAGATGTTTGAACCACTAACAATTTAAATCAAAGAAACAGTAATAAAATCAGTGTAATGTTACTAATTACATAATTTCATCTTCTAAAGTCAAATACATAAATTTTTGTTGACTTGGTGTATTTTGGCATTTATAAGTGTAGAAATCGAACATGGATGGGTTTGTCTAACACAACAGTGATGAGATCTGCAACATCTTTTGCAGAGGGAGAAGCTGAGCTTGTAGTGATGGGGAAAAATAGGCTTACAAGGAAGCTTCATGCAGGCGGGTAGGCTGTGCCCAGGTAGGAAACTGGCACTTGGCATCTTGCATTTTTACAATTGTATGAACATAACAATTATAATTCTTACATACAACTTCTAATGTACTGATTATAATGTCCTTTCCTATATAAAAGAACCTCTATATAGACCTTAGACAGAAAATAACTTGTGTTTTTTTAAGAGTAAGAAGCTGAGCTTGCAGTCATGGAAGAAATGCAAGGGTGTGTAATAATCAGTGCCCACAATGACCCCAGGTTTTCTAACAAAATCAGCTGTCAAAAGATCTGACCCATCCAAATACAAGCTGTGGAAATACACCCTTCTACACCATTGCCTCATACCAATCAATAACAATTCAATCTTGGCAGAATTCAGGCGGAGCCTGTTATAAACCATCTAAAACTGAATTGCTGTCAAAGAATTAGACATGAGGAGGATTGCTGAACTAGTATCTGATGGGAAAAAATGCTGCCATAATTTAGTACAGTGAGACAGTTTCAGGTGTTGCTCAGTGACAACTCCTTAAAAATCCAGAATTATACTAGAAATATTTTTAATATCTAAACATAAGGTTGACAGCCTCAGCTTTGATCCTAGAAGGAACTGAGGCAAGTGAAAATATGGTTGTACTTATCATTTCCCATTGGTCAGAAATCTGCTTGACCCATGTCTTGATTTGAATAAAAGATAGATTTCACTCCCAAGCATTTAATTTGTTTAAAGCTCCAGTTACTCCTGGATGAAAAAGAACTGCATTTGCTTTTTACAACAACAGAGGAGGGAAAGGTATTGCAGCATCAGAGGAAATCAGAGGAATGCTTTTCTCCCTTTTTTCTTTTTATTTTTTCCATTGCAGAACTCAGAATATTACTTTTGAATGCCTATATTAAAATGCTTTCCATTAAACTGCTATTTCACCTTTTTGTTCTAATCTGAGGGTGAGCATAGGGATTATCAAGTGTTTTGCCACTAATTGGGTATGTCCTGTGACGTAATATGGAAGAGGAAATGTTCCTTTTCATAATGCTGTTATTCCAAGTAGACATTCTATTATTAGCTGTCTGCCAATGCAAAAAAGAGTGAAATACTTTTCATTGCCTAAACAGTAAAGCAAAAACCCACTTCATTTTATACACTGTACAAGAAACACCCTAAATATAACGGTAATCCTTCGCTACTTAGAGTTTTGCTTAGAGGGAGGACCTGGAGAACATTACTTCTGGAGCTTACCAATGCTTTTAGGACAGGGTTCGAAGGGCGGTACAGATGGGCTCATTATTCAGTACCCCTGCTGCCTGGCTAAGTGCACTGTTACAGATTGCTGCTGTGGATGTGCTGTGAAGCAGCTCTCACTACCCAGGGAGATGAAACAGGGCCCATTAGAGAAACAAGAAAATGTGAGGTAATGACTGGTTAATACCCTTTGGTGTGAGGGTAGAAGGTATGTGCTGTTGAACCATGCCTGTCAGTGAGTGAAGAGGTAATTTCCATGTTCTCTTGGACTGGTGTCCAAGGAAACCATTTTGGATTGATAGGGGTAATCAAATGTTACTTTAATTTGTGGGCTGCGTGCACATTTGTAGGTCATCAGCCATTTTACCCCATTGTGTTACTCCCAGGGCACTCCTGTCCCAGAGTGTCTCACTAGCTTCTCCTCCTGCCTGCATTTTTCTTTACCTCCTGTGGCTGACATCTTTCCTGCCAGCTGTGTCTTTTCCACAAGGTAATTCTCTTCACTGCTGACTGTGGTCCTGGGGGATTCCAGGGCTGTCAGCCACACTTCTACCTTCTGCAGTTCTGTCTCCTTTCCTTGCATCTTTTCTTTCCTTTGCTTCTCTCTTGCCACCACTGCCTTCTGTTTCTTTCCTAATCAGGACATCACTGCACCCTGTAGAAAGGCGAAAGGCTCAGCCCCAGTTAAGAATCATAGAAAGGGACTGTAACAGTTAAAAATCACTCTGTGAAGAATATCTTCTGAACGAGAAAGCCAGAGATTAAGGATTTAACTACTCAAAGAGGACAAAATTGCATTTGTGGTTATAAATAGACTTCAAAAGGAAATACATTTTTTTTCTTTTAATGGAGAATAAAATACTTGGCTCTGTAACACTGAAAATCTATGTATTTCTTGGTTCTTGAGCTTGCAACTTTTGCTTATTGGTGACAGTGTGTAGCAGTCTACAGCTGCCTTTGACAGAGTGTAGTATGAAACAGTATTCACCCCATAAATTTTTTCTGCTTAACATATAGAAAAATCATGAAAAATATCAAAAATAGTTAGATATTGGTACAGACTTGCTGAGACATAATAGATTCTTTTCTACTATCAGTCCTCTTCAGTTGAGGGTCCCTGCTTGCTGCTAACTTGGCATATAACTCAGATACATCTCCTGACTGCATCCCCACTTATTGTAGTTTTTCATATGATAAAAACTATGAAAAAAAATTTAAGTGCCCCATTAAGAGCACATGAATGCTGTTTATATTGTTACCCAAGAGCACAGTGAATTAAGAAATTTTCTAGCTTTCCTTTGATTATATCAATGCAGTTTGTAAATACGAATTCAAGAGCATGAGGCAGTCCCCTGAAGATGACAAACAGCTGTGCCCTGTGTGGGGGCAGTTCAGTGTACACTGCCATGTTCAGAGCATCAAACGGCTTAGTTCCAAACACATCGGGTATGTCATGGATGCAGCTTGGCTCTTACAGTTTGCTTTTAATTTACCCTTTCACTAACTGTATTATCTTCCCAGTAGAGCTATTTATCAGGGTGGCGATTAAGTAGCGTCTACTTTACATTATGTCTTTTGAAAAAGATCTAAATTAGGATGATCTAAAACTCCAACAAATTATGGGTACTTCAGTTGCTTCTGTTTGTGCTCCATGGGCAGCAATTTACCCAGTGTTTTTCCAATTCAGCTAAATGGGAGACAGCTGGGGGTTAGCAAGACTCATCTTACCAAATCATAGATATTTTAAACAGCTGGCAATAAACTGTAATTTATATCTATAACGTAAAATATTTATCCAGAAGAAGTACCTTTACAATATACTTGAAAGCTGCATCTGAGCTGACATGAAGGAGAGCTTTGTATCTTATTGCCATGGGCTAGGGCTTCAATTTATAATTAATTTATATGCTGTTCCTCTGAAATACTGTAACTTTTATTATTAATCAATTTAAATTGAAAGAAGTAGTAGTTCTAAGAATTAAAACCAGACTTCCTTCAGTAATTGAATTCATCAGACTAGTTTCATAAGCAGTAAATGCGACTGCACTCTGTGATGAGAACATCAGTGAATCTAAATTCATGTACAACGGGAGTTCCACAAAGTCTGTATTTCACTCAGTCTTTTCTAACTATTATCAGTCGCGCTCTGAAGGGGCTGAACAAATGAGTTTTCCACTGCCCTGACAGTTATGATGGTTCTTAAAAATCTTGACTTCACTTTTCCCCATTTCTGAATGCTGAAAGTTTTAAATGTGCTTCCTTTAGAAATCTCTATTTCTCTACTCTCTGAAACTTGGATATATTCTTTTAAAACAGAGGCGCTGTTAAAAAACTTGAAAATCACTCTGTTTCTGCTCTTCACTAATTCTTGTAACATGTTGTTACATCTTCATTAAACTCGGTGGGGCAACGTCATTTTATCCCCTAATTTGAAGATTTGGTGGTAGGATCCCTGACACATACATAGTGCAAGCTGTCTTAAGTGATCAGAACCTCTGAGGGACCACTTTGGCTCAGTGACATTGAATAAAATCAAGATGATTTTGGTTCTTTTTGTATTAAAGGCAGTGCATGTAAAAAGATGAAGGAATGCACTGAAAAGCTGGGACATTTGAGCAGCCTGCAGGTAAAAAGAGATGAACATATAGTAGCTCAGAGTAACCCAAAGCAGCAACTGTAGTCACAAGAAGTAATATCATTATTTATCACATATAGGTGAAAGCATATTTTCCTAATGTTCCAAGCAGTGTTACAGCTAACTTTTTAATATTGCAATGTTTGTTCTGATGTGATAACATTTGTTCAGGTGGGATGGAATACTGTTGGTGGTGTTTGCCACTCCATGTAAAGCCTGAAGAAATAAGGCAATGGAAGCAGACTTTCAGTGGAATTTGCATTCTTTGCTCTCTGAGGAGAAGGTTAGTAACCATTACTACCTGTTAATCTCAAACACTTGTTTGGTAAAGAAAGTTTAGCTGCACTGTTGGTGTGGTATTCACCAAAGAGCTGAGCTTCTGTGGTAGCTAAATGCATGTGGGAATCAATTTCTAAAGTCTCATCTGCCTGTGACTCCATCAAGGAAGACTGAATATCTGCACTATGGCAGTACTGTGGCAGAGACTAGAAAGTAGTAAATAAATGCATTTAGTGTTTTGTTTGGGGTACTTGGCATCCAGTCCAATGTTCTGGAGCTCTAATACAGTCTTAGCCATCTGCTAGAGCAATAGTAAGACACTACTGAGTAGTAGTGCTTTTCGAGATACCCAGTCTTCAAATTAGCTGGATTGCTCTTTTTCTCTTTGGAGTTACTTTAAATAATGATTTTGCCCTGTGACATTTTTCTCTACTAAATTTCACTTAAAATTTTAGCTTTCCCTTTTGTTCAGTAATTTCTACTGTAAATTTAGAATATGGTGTTAGGTGGTAAAATGTGCACATATGCTGCTTAGGCTGAATTTTAAGGTCTTATGACCAGTGTTTTTATTCTTTATACCTTAGTAACTTTCTGATATATTTAAATATTTTTCTTAATGAAAGAAAAAGAATTTAATATTATTATTGTTTATTATTTTATTAGTCAAAACCATGACTTGTAATTTTAGCATACCCTTGTTTATCTGAATTTTTCACTGGGAGATTTTCTGTGGTCCAGAAATAACAAAGATAAAACAGCAGCATAGGGATTAGCTACATAATTTGATCCTGTAAAATGTTGAGTGACCCAACTTAATGAGATATTTGGCTGTCTTCTGTTATCCTTCTCTGCCTCTGGTTTCTGGTTTTTGTGGTCTGTTCTGTTTTCTGTCAAATGTTGCAAAGTAGTTTTCATTGTTTGCTTGTTTTTTGTTTGTTTGGTTAGGTTTTGGGGGTTTGTTTGTTTGTTTTTGTTTTAAGAAGTAACAGTAGTAATAGAAGTAGAGATCTTGGGGTTTGGCAAGCACTAGTTATATTAAGTCTCCCTGGCACTTATTTGACTATGAAGTCTAGAAACACTTCATTAAAACTGTGTAAGTTCTACCGTGTGTAGCGCTAAGTGAGAAACAAAGATGTGGTAACACAAATACTGGTTTTCTTAGAAGGTGATACACAACTCAGTGATGTTTGGAGCTTCTATATTCATCTGTGCTGTGCATTAGCTAAAGCATCATTGCATTCTGTTGGTTATTTTGCTTCACCCCAAAGCCCCTCTCCTGCACTCCTGCTTTTCAAAACCTAGTAAACATTGCTTAGTCTTGTGGTTCCTTTCTCATTTCTCCATATATTCTTTAGCATTTCTGTCCAGGAAAGGGCACATTGATAGCATAAAATAAAAGTCAGCCCTGTCATTTCTGACTGAAAATTATATCATGGTGAAGCTCTCTTCTGTGAAGGGACTACAATGGTTTTAGCACTGCAACAGCAGTGACAACTGTAGTCCAAGTTTTACTAATGTGATTTCTTTGTAAATAAATTTAGTAATCTGGTTTATTTGCAAAATTCTCTTGCTTTAGGTGAAAATACATATGTAAATATATAATACTATTTTCTCCATACGTTTCCATTGTGATCTCATTTTGGCAAGGTGTAAGCAGGAGACAACAGGTGAACATACCCAAATGGATTAATCTGTAAATGTTGCACAGTAAAATTCTTATAAAACTGTCTATTCCCAGTGCACTCTAGTGCCCGCATCCCTGTCACCATGATAGAACATAATCTCTTAGTTTAAAACTTACTCTGATATTTTGAGTTTTTTTGGTTTTATTCTATGCATACAGAACTAAAATAAAATATGTCTTGTAATCAATACTGGAGTTGAATTTAGGACTCTGATACTTAAAATATTTACTTGAAGAAGCAGAGATGCATCAGCTTATTCACAGGAAGCTATGAATAAGCTAATGAAAGAAGCGAGTACACTATAGCCACTATTTATGTGGTAACAACTGCAGACTTGAAAAGCAAATGCTAACAGCATCTTCTGCATTAGTTATGCAACAAAACAGTACTTTAAAATGCACATTTAAAATTTAATTTACTAATATGCTAAATTTTGCAAGTTTCTAATCTTTGTTTTATTTATAAATCAAAAAAAAATCAGCAACTGTGGCACTGTGAATTCTAGCTAGTGAAGAAAAGGTCAAACGTGATAAAATAAATTAGTGCCCATACTAGAAGCACATAAAAGTAGAGAGCTATGCATAGTGTCCCCAGGCTATTTCTGCTTCCCATACGTGGCTTCTGTAAAAATATAATTTTATATTTATCTTAATTTTTCCGGTCTTGTTGAACCACTTGCACATTTTCCTTTGCACTTCTATCCATAACTGTTGATGCTTCTTTGAGTGATTTAAGCCCATGAAAAGATGGAGTTTGGAAGACTCCATCTACGTCATAATGCCAAGAAAAAGGAAAAAGTGGATAAAATCTTCAAATGAAAAACAAGAGAGAAGTCATGTCTGAAAATTCCCTAAATGGACTTTCTCTTCCACTGTATGCTAAAATTTAGGCATGCTTTCCCATCAGCCAGGAAGAAGGTGAGTGGAGTCTATTCAGTATTTTTAATTTTTCTTGGATTGGTAATTTTAAGATTTCAGTATAAAGGCTCTCCATTAGACATAGCTAAAAAGCTAGTCAAAGGCTACTGCCAAAAGAAATTTAGGAGTGAATTAATTTCATACAACGCCATCACTGAAACTGCAATCTGTCAGCTGCCTCTCAGCTATTTGACTGTTTTGCCCCAAACTAAAATATTTCAGTATGTTCTTAATTTGTTCCAGAAAAAGAGAAATGAAATAGATTTTTTTTTTGAAAAAAATTTTTTTTTTGCTTTTAGATATAATTTTTTTCTCATTTGACAATCAGTAAATGCTATTCCCCAAGCATACCACAAGGGCAATATTTCTAGAACTGTAGATTTAATCTAACTACTGGAATATCTTCTACAAAGTACTGCTGATCCAGCTATGAAGTACAAGGTTATGGAGGGCTGCTCTCTTTTCCTGCTTCTGATTACTAGGTCTGATCATTGGGAATATTGTATAGCCCTGGATGCTGAGGAACAGAGGTTTTATTTTTACAAAAAAAAAAAAAGGTTTTCTCATTCCTTTTGAAGAATTTCTTCCATTCCATTGATTTTCAGAATAATAATTAAAACTCCTGACTGGTCAAAGGATCTTGTGAGGTTTTTCCAAAATAAAGTATGTTCGTTTTGATAATATTTTCCTATTTTAATAATATGTTGTTAAACTTCTGATTTCTGTCTGGTTGCTCTTATGAAACACATTGTCCTTTCCTTTTTATTGTCTGATGTTTGTGCTTGCTAGCTAATACCAAAGTATGGGAATGGATGACTTAAAAAATATTGAGCTATTTTCAAAAAAATCCCTCCAACAGTGGTTCCTAGAGAAAGCTAGCTTAGATTCCACCAGCTTTTCTGTCTTCATTGTGAATCAGAGTGGGAAAAGAAACCTGTCTTCTGCTGAAAAATATATGGCTTTAGGAATGAGGGCATTAATTGGGCAATTTAATTTAAATTCGTAACATAGTTAAGTCTCTTAATTATCATTAGAAAGAATATTTTAGTTATTAGTTGTCTTTTTTCTAATTTCAGGATTCAGTTCTGAGGGTATCTGTTCTCTACTCCTTTCTCATAATGTTACTTTGTCCTGTGTTGCTGTATGCTTTAGTAAGAAAATTTGCTTATTGAAGCTCCTGTGTTTGCACAAATAATGGCTGTCCTTTTCTTTCAGATTTTGTCTCTGAAAATGAATGACTAGATGGTATATACTTAATTTCCGAAGTAATAGCAATCTTTTTCTTACTAGCTAGAAGCAAATAAAACTCTAATTACAATACTTACAGTATATGGGTGCAAAAAATTTCCCCAGTTTTGGGTGCTTATAAATAAAAACTTTTAATTCTGTCACTTGAAATGGTTTATAATCTTGTTTTGAAGTAATATGAGCTCAAGTTTTATTGCTATAATAGTGGTTTTGGTTGTTCTGAGTTGTTTCAGAGGACTGGCTTTATAAGCATTGCCATTCCTTCCTGCCAGTCAGAGCAAATTGTCATGTGTGCCCTGCAAATGCTTACCACCCAAATTGCAAACAAGTGATAGCCCAGTGTAGCACCACAGAAGAAGATACTCAAACCATGGAACAAGTATCAAACTGCTGTTCATGAAAAGCTGTCCTCATATGAACCACAAGAATTCATTCTATGTCAAAACAAACAGCAAAACAATCCAGCTGGGTGACAGATTTTGATATCAGTGTGTATTGCTGTTTCTCAAACTGTTTAACAGAAAGAAGACATTTCACATCAGCCCTTTGCTTTCTCTTTCCGTATCTGCCAGTGTGGACAGAGCTCGGTGGGTGGCAGGAGCTGAAGCCCTGACAGTGGTGCTGTGGAGAGAGTGAGGTGTGGGACTGTGCCCCAGTTCTCCTTCTGCCTGAGCTGGTGACAATGCAATGCTGCCAGGGTGGTGTGCAGCCCTTCGTTGCTCATCTGTACCAGTAATTTGGCCCTGCCTAAGCTGAAGCAGATGTTATAAACTACTGGATTTTTCTAGTCCTTACCCAGGGAAGTACTAAGGCAGAAACAATTCTTGTGCCTGTTCCCCCACTTACGACAGGCCAGAGCTTTGCCTGTGTGTGAGTGGCACTGTGTGAAAGAGGGTGTTTGTTCTTGGCTTTGGAGGAACTTCCTCTTGCGCATTGAAAGGAGAATTGCACAGCTCTGTGTAGACGAGTTTTTAAAATTTTTGTTGGCTTAACGTAAACACGTTGGAGGTACTAGGATGTTAACGAGAAACTTCTCCACCCACGTGCAGCTTTACAACTGGCTGTGTAGCCCAGAGGCCTAATGTGTCTTAAACTGCAGAAGTTCTGTAACAATCATTTTTCTGTGTCAGGACAAAATTACCTTGTAGGAGCATTGCATAATGTCTGGTATATTAATCATTAGAGATATTTTTGCAGCACTCAATTATATTACGAAGGCTGGGTTATGTTCTGATCTTTCTAATGGTCACATGTAAAGTACTGAAGCCTCCATTATTTTATAATAAGTAATGCATATCCGACAGAATAATGCATTATGCACATCCTCTCCTATATGACTCTAAAGGTCAGCTAGTAACTTGAATATTTTTGTCCTCCAGAACATTTCACTTTAAGGGTTCATTAGAAAGAACTTCTTTCTCCTTTCAATATGTCCTAACAGCAGGCTATCACAGTACCAACTTTGACTATTTTATTTTCTACAAAGTAAAATTGCATGAGCCATGGCCATTGCACACATGCACTTACAGTTATTAATCTAAAAGCATTGCAGGATCAAACTAAGCCAGTTTTTACTGCAAGGTATGACAAAAGTAACAGCCCAAATGCTGCAATTTACTTCGGGTAGATGTTTCAAATTCAAATGTAATAACAGACACCAACAGACACTGCCCTAATTTATGGATTCTGGCATTTCCAACAGGTGCTTAGTTCTTAATCTGATTGCTGTTTCTTCAAAAAAATGTACAAGTAGACCTTTATTTTTGAAGTGTGGAACCCCGCAGTAAGCCTTTGTGATTGTCAAAAGCTGTATCTCATTTCAAACACACCAAACTCTTGTATTTACCAGTGGAAAATATTTTTTCCAAAGTTATTGACTTAAAGTTTAAATATCTTATCCTGTTTGAATTCCCAGGAATGCATGCTCATTTTCACTAGCAGTTTAATTTCTGTGGAATTTTAATTACTATCCTATTCAAAAAACACGTGCAGAAATGAGAAGAAGAGGCATGTGCAGTGCTTGCATATACATTGCATCTGTGAGCCACAGATTTGCTCAAAACAGCTGATGGGAACCATGCACACGAGGTCCAATTGTATTTAAGGAATCAGCTTAACTTTGAACATAAAAGTACTACTGATATACTCAAAAAGATAGTCTCATTGTTACAATTTTACTCTAGAAGGGTGCTACTGGAAAATTGAAGATGAAAGTAAAGCCTGTACCTTAACAGGCCAGCCTAGTAAGATGAATAAAAACATAGGATAGGATTCAATATAGTTTTCTCTCAGTAGGAGGAGTGTCTCTGAGCTTTGCTTCCTCAAATGTTTAGTGTATGGGTCTGAAGTGGCTGTTACAAATGCTATACACTTTCTCCCTTGTTGTTGAGAAGCTCCTATTTGATAGAGCTGAATTATTGTGATGGGTTAGTCTGGCAGAAAACTGACTGGAGGATTTTGTGATAGCTTTGGGGCCAGACCCTAATCAACAGGCCATATGTTTAGATCCTTCTCTAACAGATGACTGTGTGTGCACGCTCCCAGGTGCAATGTCATTGGGATTGTATTTGCAAACATAAACTGGTGACATTCAATTATGTTCATAGGCAATGTTGTAAAAGCCACAGAGGAAGTAATTTACAACACTAGCACAGTATGCAATTCTTTGCTTATAATCAATTTTTCATTATATAGGAATATGGTATACTATATTCATATTTGTTTTTCTAATTTGTTGAAAGAGCTGATAATGTGTAAAGTTTGTCCCTTTAAAGCAACTGACATTTGAGAAAATAGGGGGCCAAAAGAAATTGCTAATAAAGCAATATCAATATGTTTCTATGAAGTTTTAATTAGAAACAAAAACCTGAACCAACACTGTTCGGGCCAGTTCCTGAGATGCATTTTACTCATTTTTCTATTGGAGTTTGTATCATGCTGCCAAAGTGAAGTGGAGCCTGCATGCACCACACAGCCATTGCAGGTTTGCTCTGGCTAGAGTTGGTGTTTCTTTCTATCTAGTTCATTTTCCTTCCTGAGATAAAAAAGATAATGTGAGTTTTTTGCGCTAATTATTCTATTGAAACAAGTATAGCATTTTTTGAGGGTTTAGCAAATATTTACCAGGTGGGATTGTTTCTGTAAGTGTTCAGATTAGGACCAGTTTCTGAAGACTAATGGTTCAGTGGGCTCTCCAGTCTTATTTCAGCTTACCCTGGTACTAAAGTTTCTTTTTTCTTTTAAACATGCAAGGAAATTTCAGGTATTGACCTTCTGTTGTGGGGAGTATCTGATGATGATGGAACTTGGAAGTTTGTAAAATTGAAAATATTGTCAGCAACATATTCAGCCATTGTGCAGTTCTTAAAACAGAAATGAATAAATGAATCGTATTACTAATGAAATTATTAGTTTAGTAGGTAGTAAATTTATTCTGCTACTCTGACTTTATTTAGCAAGTGGGTTTTCTTTCTATGCTCTTTTAACTTGGAGGACTCATGAGGCCCCTTAAAGATAATGCTGTCCGGGCATGCATTATGTGTCTTTAAAGAAGTAGTTGCTAGGAAAGCCCATTTATCAGCACTGAGTTTGCATTAGGGACCATAGTCTGAAAATGACTTCAGCTGTAAGTTTGGGAGTGATATTATACAAGACATGAGATGTTCTAAGGGAGAAGCATTGCATATTGCAACCCAGCTTGAGGGGAACAAATGGCTAGCATGAGCTTGGAAATGGTAGCATGGTCTTGAAAAGCTGATATGCTCATGCAGGCAGTATCCATCTATTCACACATACTGTCTGTCACTTTTCTACATGGTGAATATTAAGCCTAAGCAAATCTAAATTGAATGAAGAAAAATTAATCAAGTAATTACTTACAACTAAGACTTTTCATGTTCTCTTGACAAAATTGTACTAAGTGGTCTTTCTCTTCTTTGGACTCCTACATTTTGCAGATTTGTATATTAAAACTGGTGCAATTTACTGGTGTTATATCTAACCATATTAGATAAATTGTCTAATTTCTTTTTTCAAAATTTTATATTTTCCTGTCTGATTTAACAACCTTAACCTTACTTTTCAGTAGCACCAAAATATATTATTATCCTTTTTGTTTCGTGATGGAGTGGCAGACTGGAGAATTTGAAAAACAGGTATAAAAATAGGCTCAAGCCTACATAAATACATTATGAAAACTGGGAAAGTCATGCTGTAATGGAAAAAAAACCAGAGTAAATATATTAATATAAAATAATAGGAAATTATATTTGACCTTCTTTTTAGGGACTCTGTGTGTTGCTAGTTAGTTATATCATGGCTTTTGTTCTCTTTACATTATCTTTTAGACTATTTCAGAGTGAATTTTCTTCAATGAAGACCATATGATTTATATGGCAATTCATAGACACCACAGCAAAACATTGAGAGAATAATGATTTCTAAATGTTAAAATTGGAAAGCTTTATTGGACTTTCTATTTCCATTGAACTAATTTTATATCAAATTACAAGTACAATTTAAGAAAGCTTTTTATCATTTTCAGGGAATGTATTCACATACATGTCTGATTTAGTACTCTAAGGAAAGCAATGGACATAAGTAAATTTTTGCTCTCAGATGACCAAGCTTAATGTACCAGCATGGAGTGTGTTGTGGTGTCTTGATGCTTTGACATATGTTCATCCTGGTGATTGAAATTGCTTTCAACTGGGGCTCAAATGTGTCCTACCAAACAGACAATAGTGATTGAATCAAGTATTAAACATGAACTGCACAAAAGATATCAAAGTTTTATTTCTCTTAAGTTTGTTTATAACCACAAACAGAAAAAGTGGTTAAAACTAAACCAGCAGAAATATTTTCTGGGATTCACAAAAACATAAATTAACTGTACACTCCTGTGTAATTCTAACATAAGTTAGAATAAATTCTCTGTCAGTGTTTAAACAATGGTCATAAAGCTGAGTTACCAGAATGAAGCATCATGCCTTGATAAAACATTTGTCTACCCTGCAGCTTCCCAGTGAACAGACGACAACTATTTTTAGCAGAGCTGAGTCTTTATTGTCCAGTTTTAGTCAAGAAATTGGACAAGGCCAGGGAAACACAAGTTGAAAGATGAGAGTAATCCAATCCTTACCTTTGCCTCTGAAACCTTGCTAGTTTTTGATTGCCATCTTATAGTATTTGAACTGCTCACTTAGGAAATTAGATGTAGTAGAGCAAATTGAAGGCAGGTGCAGCTACTTATCATGTACAGACATAGTCACCTCTTTGCTGAAAACATGCAAATCAAATTTGGAAGTAATAGCACTGGCTCTGCAAACCATGGGATCAGTTAAATGTTTGACAGGGAAGAATATATGTTCGTGACATGACTTGCCCCATGTTCCAAGGGCAGCATTGAAACCATAATTCTACTCGGTGGAGCCATAGATCAATGAGAAGATGGTCTCATAAAGAAATTGTGTCAGGCAAGGTCATCTTCCTCTTGTCTGACTTCCCGGCCATATAAAAAGCGACTCATAAAATGTTCACCGTACATGCTCTTTGAATGTCTCTTCAAGCAAAAGAGATTGATGACTGAAAAAATAATCACAGCAGTTTACTCAATGAATAAATACTGCATAAATCTTTCTGCTTAAAGGATGACCATGAACAAATAGCAAAGTATTTAAAGTTAGTCTTTATTTGATATTTTCTGAATAATTTTAAGAGTAGCAAATCCATTCATTTCTTAATGCTTCCTATTCTTTATTGATGTTGTACTGAAGATTAGTTGCAAGTGAAATGTGTGTTATTGATTCCCCTTCAGACAAAGTGTAGCGTTTCAAGTCAGGAGGGATTAGCATACCTTAGTGTTGTGATAGATCTGCCGTTTACAGTATCCCTCATGCTCCTAAGGCAGCTAAATCAGGTGCTCAGGAGTGCTTCACCAGCAGGAAAAACAGCCTGAGTGTCAGGGAATGCCCCTGCCTTCTGCCCCAGCGTCAGCTGTGCTGCCAGGGCTGGGCAGGGCTGCCTGCTCCAGGCTGTGTGTGCTACACTTCTGCTGGGGTATCTCTCGGGACCTGCCAGGAACACTGAGCCTGTGGGAGGAAAGCTGTGGCAAACAGCAGAGAAAGAATACTGTTTATTTCAGATGTGTGTGCAGGCCATGCTTTGTAATGCCAGAAAAGTTTAAACTTATTTGGTTTTTGCTGCACTCTTGAGAACGTGTACCCCTGTCCCATTTGATTTTTTCATTATGGCAGCTTTGGCTAGAGGTTTCGGAAATTCTGTTGTATTGTTCCCTCTAAAATATAGTACTATTTTATTGGAGAATTTTTATGTGTGGGTTTAAAATCAATTTTCATTCCTCATACTTTGTTTTTTTCATGCCTAGAGTTGTCCACCTGTTGCGGTATAACCGGGCTTCTGTTTCAGTCTGCCACAGTGGTGACTAGACAGGGCAGAGAGCAGGACCATACCTGGGCACTGAGGAGGGACAATTTTTTTTCTTTCTTCTGCTCTTCAGGCTTCAGTTCTGAATTGCCTGACTCAGACTGGTGTGAGTGATAATAATTAAATCTAACTGCATAAAAAACATAATAATGCCATAAAATATTTTCTTTCCTAACATAATCCACCACTTTTTATCAAGGTATCATAAACTCAAACCCCTCCTTTGCATTTCTCACAAAATTAGAAGGGCTACTTCAGCACCCATCTTTACATTTTTGTTATAGAACAGGTTCCAGTCTCCAATAGGTAAATAATACATGATAAAATCTACTGAAGTTAAAGAACCCTTGACTAGTACTTTTCTTTAAATATTAAACATTATTTTTGAAGTTGTTTGAACTATGTACGGTTCCACACAACAATTTTCCTGTTAGAAGGGAAATATGCCATCCTCAGCCAGTTTTTTGTTTGATGTCCACGAATACTAATACTATGTAGAATCTCTTATTAAGTGTAGTAGTTCAGAATAAACTATATGCAAGCTTCATAATTATTAAATTCTGAATGAAGGGAAAGGAAAAACTTTTGAGCTGGGGTTGCAAACTTTGTGCTTGTTACTTGCTAATGTAAAAAAATCGTTGGCTTTTTTTTATTCATTTCAAGATAACTTAGGCACGCATAAAATCAAGTGTTTTAAACATGAATAGACAAATCTCCCTTTAAAAATTATATTTCGAAAAAAAATCCCTACTGCAAAGCTTTATTTGATATTGCTTAAGGGACTTGTAAGGCTTTCCCTGTTTTCCTGCCTGGTAGTCTGTCTCAGCCTCTGAAATTTGAGGATAAGTTCTTCTGGAAAACAGAGTTAAGACAAAGAAAAAATAAGTGCTATAAAGAAACTTTCTGTAAGATATGTGGCTTAATAAAAGCTTCATTTCAGCAGAGTACTACAGCAAACACATGCTGGGCTTCCAACCATCCCCTGTCTCTGAATGCTTCAGTGACACAGTCGTTTAACTCAGGGGTTTTATGTGCATCCAGCAGAGGCTGTCTATTATATTGATTTTAGAAATTTCCTATTACAATATTAAATTTCTTTGTCACATCTAAATGGTTGGTTCTTCAGCTATTTCTCAGACAAAATTCTTATTCTTTGAAAACTGGAAAAACTCCAGAGCATAGTTTATTCGTACTTTTGGAGCTGGATTCATTATTAGTTATTTATAATGAACTTCCAGTATTTATGCACTGAGGTATATGGAAAACAGATTAGTGTATCAATGGGGATGGGGAAGGGTTGCCATCCTAAATATAGCCCAAAGTCTTGGTTGAATGCCGAACATAGCAAAAATTAATTATTTTGTCAGATTCTCATAAAATTAGGCTGAGGACCAACTACAGGGATATGGAATACTTTGTTTCAGAAAAAGGAAAGAGGCATTGATTTAACTGATAAGAAGAAAGAGAGCTGTTTAATATGAATGTAGTTCCATCGTAATGGGGTATTTGTATATTTGCAGGCGTACTGATAGATGTAACAACTCTCAGTGTGTCTCTGTAGGATTAGCTTTACACATGCTTCAGAATGAGTTTGTTCTGTGCCGATTGCTGGCCTCACATTTTACAAAAGATTCCTTCCTTATGCCAGTTGTGGGGTGCTCAGCTGATGCTCTGCTTGTCCATTTTGCATATCCTCTATACCACCAATAAAGTTTTTGTCACTGCTTCTAGGATACAGATAGGTAAAAGAAAAATAGAAAAATCATCATACGTGAACTATCATAAATAGCATGGACACATTCCTTCATACTTTGGTAAGTAAAATTGATATAAAAATGCCTCTGAAACTGGGGACTTAGGCTGTTGCATGTGTCCTTGTTGCTAAGAAAAATCTATGCAGTAGATGTTGTATGTAGACCCACTAGTTATGGTATTAAAAACCATAACATAACATGTTTTGGAATTCTTATTATAGAAAATCCTGACTTGATTAATGTGTTCTTGCCTTTTAAACCAACCCCTGAGAATGGCAAATAGGTGGTGTAGGGGAAAAAACAAACTATTGCACAGAAGAAAATACTCGGCTGGGAAGGAATAGGAGGGTTGAGTGGGAAAGGCTTCTCCTCTGCCACTGAGTTACTCTAGCCTAAGCCAAGTAGCTGGGCAGAAGTACACGCACACCACCCAGCTTTTGATATCTCTGTGAAATTAATACAACAAAAGAAATGATATTTTGACTCCAGTGCCATACTTAATGCTAACAAGGTTAAGGGAGCACAGATGCACCTAATATATTTTTTTGTTTTCTTTTAATAGAAGAAAACAATGCCTGTTCCCAAGCTGTTGGAACAACCTACAGAAATAATGTTCGTAAAACTAGCTGGGGAAGAGGCCTGTATCATTTGAATTATGAACAGGACATGAAATGTGTTTGACTGCACTGTCATCATCTGCCTGTCTTGTGTACATTGCTGTACATTTTCCTGACTTAAACGAAATTTTTAAAATTAGTTTTTCAACAAACAAAGTATAAACAAGAAGGTTTACATCATTCCTGTTCCTTCCCTTTCCTGATTAATCATAGAGAATCAGTGAATTACATGGCAGTGACAGGAAGTACAGCGTTTTGTCTAGAAGGAATGGGCACAGGTACAAAGCCATAATATGAGCCTCTGCCTTAAGATAAATTTATTGGAAAGAAACTGAGGAACTTTATAAGAGAGCATTTACTCTCAAATTAAAGTATGATTAATTTGCGTTATTTTAAGAATAAATTGACGGAAGTATTTGTGTAACTTTATTATAGACATTTGAAATTAATCTTTTGGTGAAGCACTTTTAATTCTCCTTTGTTCTCATTATTTTGGCTGCTATCCCCCTCTGTGCCTTGTTGGCCTAGAAATAGCTTGCAGTGTCTATTCCTCTTGCTGCTGCTGTTCTGTTGAGTAGTACATTTGCTGCCTCACTTGTACAGTGCCTCTCTTCACAGCTCTTTTCATAACCAGTTCAATTATAGTATGCCCAGATCTTTTTTTCTTGAGTAGATTTCTAATTTTGGAACTTTCAATCCCCAGCCAGTAGAGTAATGAAGACTCCTTGGTCTTGTAACTGATATTCAAAGTGAGAGAGTTAGATAGTTATTTGATGTATTCACTGTGGGCAAAAACCTCATCCTGCGCCAAAAGGCCTGCACAGGCCCCATCATTCCTAAAGCCCTCAGGGCCTTATTCGTCACTTCATTTTATGTCAGCCTAAATCACACTGGAGAAATACAACTGTGGATCAGTGAATTTAATTCAAGTACTAAATCTTTACTGAGAGGACTTTATGTGGGTCAGGCACAAGGAAAATGGAGAAACAATTTCTACCCTGTGAACCTAGGTCCAAAGAGTGGCATTTCTGCATTACTTGCTACTCTGGACTAGCAGGAACTCTTACACTGTGGCACTTGCACAGAAATTTCAGTCATTACATTTTTAATGGAGAATCTTTGACCTATTTCCAGCCTTTAACACTGGGCTATGTTGGTCCTTGAGGACATGAGAATGAGAAACCTCCTCTGTGGTGCATGACGGTAGAGAAACCTCTTTTCTGCCTAGCCCTCCACTTAATTCATCAAATATCAATGTGAATAGTAAAGTATATCCTGTGTGTACTTTTAATTGATACCAGCATGCAAGCCAGCTCTTGGAGTGAGAGGTGACTTTTTAGATGCACCACTGGACCACTTTAGCTATTAATAGTAACATTTTAAATTTTGCACAGACTGCAGTAGACAAGAATTTGGTCATATGAAAAGTTGCAATATTGCCATAGCAACACTGTTTACTGAATGTTCTGATTAAGGCAAATGAATAGCAAAATAAATAACAGAGCCATGGATGAACACTTTAAATAAACCTAAATAAAATAATAACCAGCAATAACAAATGGACATGTGATGAATAGTTTTAGTAGTTCTAAGGTAATTCAGAGTGGACTGGTTTTGCAAAGATCAAAATCCCTTCATTTAAGATTGTGACACGTGAACCAGAATGAATGATCAAAATTTGTTGGTGTCAAGACTTTGCAAGAAGTCTATTGCGCTTCTGAGTAGACCTTGCAATGTTTTATAAGCTGGATGGAAAGTTGTTACTTTTCCCTAAATATTTTTTAGAAATGTTGCAGAATATCTTGGTAATTTGCATTAAATCATCTGCTGCAGTGGAAAGTGAGCTTTCTAATACAGTTCTAGTTCATGAAACTATTTCTGACAGATTAGGACTGAACAATCTGCAGAATGCAGATCTCTGGGAATAACCAAAGAGTGTGTCCTCAGAGGGTGCTTTTTACAGCAGCAATAAGTCAACATAAGCTTTTAGGAAGGTCCCAGGTAATGCTCTAAAGGGGAGTATAGGGAGAATTACTAAACTCAATTAAAAAAAATAACAAAAGAAGTAGAAAATCTAGGAATAGCAAAAGCCATATCTTTATAATCAGACAAGCACAGGATTTAAATCATCAAAATAATGGACAGAGGAGATCACTGACAAGTCTATTTAATGAGTAGATCCTGACATAAGAAATGTCACAGGAACCATTGAAAACATGTGGAAACAAGAGTGTCCACATGTGAACAAGAGAGTCCAGTGAACTGGATGAATTAGAATTTAGTTAGTATTCCACTTACTGTCTGTATGGGAGATGTGGAGGAAGGTATTGTCTGCTGTAAAAAAGAAGGAAACTCAGAAAACAGGAGCTGCCAAAATAATATCAGAGTTTTGGGATTTTTGAAGAGTCAAGAAGACTCAGACTCTATGGGGTAGTTTCAAAAATGTATCCCAAAAGAGCCTTCAAATTACACTCACTCTCCCTATTGAAGAAAGCCAAGTGTAACACAACAATAGCTGAATTTAGGGCCGATATTAAAATCTAGGCAAAAACCTACCATTACTTTGGCATGGAAATGAATGACCATCTGTACACTAGCAAGAACATATATCATTTTTTTCCAGACCAGCACAGAAAACACAGCATGCAGAACTTAGTTGCCACTTCCTTACATGAAAATATGTCACACATACTCATATTTAATATGAAAATCATGAACTGTTTTGCCAATTAACACCCTCCTACTTAATCTAAGACAAACATCTGAACATTTTTTATCCAAAGATGTCCTGCCTAACACTGTGCTGAGAATGCATCAAATAGATAAAAGACTAATTGCAAAATCCTGTTTGGGTGAGACTTAACAATTAAAATCACCAAATAATGCAAAATGTGTGTACACAATCTGCAATATCCACTAATTGCTGTTAATTCTCCTTTATATTTGAAGTAATGAAAAATAAATTCCTGTAAGGACAGTCACCACTTTCAAGGCTAATATTTCTTTTTTATCTGTTGGTGATGCCACTTTTTCAGAGTTAAGGTAGACCAAACGTTTTTGCTATCTGAGAAAAAGTACTGGAATGAAGAACCTGTGAAAGGCACATACGTGTCTGGATATGGCACAGCTCTGACAGATATGGAAAAGCAGGAATTCTTGGTACTGATTTTCTCAGAAAATGCTTGCTTAAGCTCATACCACGTCTTAGAGATCAGTAGCAATCCTCTGAACTTAAAATAGAAGGGGATCTTGTGCTGGAGGGGCTGGGGCCAGTCATAGTGGTGAGGCAAGAGGACTTCAAAGAGCACAGCAATCTAGTGCCAGGTCCCAAACTTAGACTCCTGCAGGGTGTTTAGTTGGGCAGAGGTTCTGCAAGTCCAGGCATGATAATTCCTCCTGCACCTGGGAAGACCCTGCTTTCATGGTCTCACTAAGCAACAGTATCAGAGAAAATGTGCATTACTTTTGCAAATCCATAGTTTTGGATCCACGTGAGTATTATTTCACCTCTGGAAGCAATAACCTAGTGGACTCTTTCCATCATCTTTATTAACAATGTGGTGTTCCAACCTTATTGCTCTCTCTCTCTCACTACATCTTTTTTGCCAGGGAGGGTAAAGTCAGCCCTTATTTAAAGCAGGGTCCTGCACAGCTGTGTATTCACATGGTCTAACATACTGGGAGATGATATAATTGAAATTCCTTTTAAACCCAATTGCTCCATAAAATTCATGCTTATTCAGGTAGCCGGGGGTGTGGCATAAAGCTGATTTTGCAGCACTTAAAGACTTTTTATAATGGGGAGGGGAGGAGGGAGGCGCAGAAACTTCCATCTCCCCTCCTCTGTGGGCAGGGGCAAAATAATCAAAAGAGTGATTAACAGTGCAAACCAACCAGGGCACGACCATGGACACAATTTTGAGTGTGGCTTTGGTGGAAGAGGGTTATGTGTAGAAGTCAGCTCCATAATGCAAGTGTGAGCTTGCTTTGTGTCGCAGGGGGTTCCTTTGCTTTGAGGGTGTTTTAACATGCAGCCACTCTGTTTGCTGGGATGATAAAAGACTCCTCAACTTCCCCCTTGTCTTTCTTGGTTATCCTGTGTCAGAAAAACCTTCACATCGATCAGAAAAAGATCAATTTTCAATGTGGTAAGAATTATTCTAAATTCCAGACTTAAGCAGTTCTTTGTTTTTAGATTATAGCAGGTTTTCTGTGTCCATGTAAAAGATGAAGTGAAACTGCTATTTAAAACTGAGAAAAATCTAATTTCTTACAACAGTTAAAGGCTTAGTCTCAATGAATCAGAAAGAGCAGAAATCTTATTTTTTGTTCTATTCTCTCAGTTGCTTTTCCTGCTGCTTCTCATTACTCAGATTGCTGAACTCTCATTTGATGATAGAAAGATCCGTGACCTCACCAAAACAATTTTTGTTAACTCAAATCATTATCTTGTGACACAAAGTCTGAGACACATCTGCCATTGCTCACATTCTGAGTCACCCTGCAAACATCTGATTATGATTTGATAAAAAAACCATTCCTTGAGTGAATTTTTGACAAAGAGGTTATGAAGAAAACTGGACAACACTGTGGAATTTAGCTGCTTTGTAACCACCTTTTTTGTGGTAGGTTATGGTACTGAAGAGCCAATCACTTAAAAACAAATAAGAAACAATTTAAAGAGTGAATCTCTATTTTATTAGTAAAAGTAATCTGTTGGAATGTCCCTAAAGATACTCTGTGATTAGTTTTCACTTTGCAAAGCAGCAATTTAATATACTGACTGCTTTCTTCTTGTGAGTGAATAGGATGATGGGGTATTTCCTGATCCTCTTTAAAATAAAAGTGATTCTTTAAATGTAATTCCTATCTGGTTTAATTAAAAAAAAAAAAAACACCAAAAAGCCATTATAACCTGCATATGTATTTCTAGAAATCTACTGTATTCTAAAGTAGAATTTATTCCATGTGATTTTCCCTAAGAGCCAGTCTCCTCCTTATATTGTTAGTATATTTGGTGTCTTATGCTTCTATATTCACCTCCTAAACACACCTTCTACACACCCTCTTGATGATTTTATCTCTTCACTTAGCTATTTGTGTTAGCATTTTTGTTCCCAAGAATGTGAATAATGGTAGATAGCAGGGTATGTGTCTTATCTTTCTTGTTCATGAAATCTTTAATTTTGTGAGCAGAGTATCTGAGACATGTTTTCCATGGAATTTTTGTACATTGTAAACTATATGTAAAGATTTACATGTTATGTCTTCTTTATTCTGAAAGCTTTCAATCCTCTCTTTATCGTGGCTTTCAGTATTTTTGTACAAAAAATCCTTCTCAGATGAATTGTCTGTAATTTTCCAAGTGTGGCAGGTATATTGTGTACATGAAAAACACACAGAAAATTATCTGTTCATGGGGAAGAGTTGCATGTTTAATCCCTAAAAATTAGTTGTTCACTTAGAGAAGTATTTTGTGGCTGTGGTGACTGCCCCTTTGCAGAGCAATGAGTATAATAGATGCAGGAACACAGATGAAAGCATAGCTGAATTATCTATGCTTCAGTGTGGGAGCTGCCCAAGTGTTTGTTTGTTTGTGCAGTTCTCATTCTCACCTCTTGTGACAGGGAGGTATCTGCAAGCACTTAGTACTTGCAAAATGCCTCCAATGGCAGTTTTTCCATCTGACACGCTGCCTCTTTGCAGGTCTGTTGAATACTTTACACCAGCCAGCACACTGGTGCTCTAGCTGAGTGTAAGGAGTTTTACAGGTTTTCTGCAGACTTTTATTACAGCTGTGACACTAGATTGATGGACTGTTTCCATCTTGTTCTCTGTCAATTGTACACTGAAAAGAGAACTGACAGTGTGATGGATGCGTGATAGCGCCACGTTAGAGGGAAAGCTACTGCAATAACAGTGGTTTAAACCCTAAAGTGCCTTTAACCTCCTGCAGTTGCCTCTAATTTATTTTAATCTGAAACCTAACAAAATCTAACACCACAGAGCAGAGAGGTGGGGAGCATAGTGGGTTTGTAAAGTAATGTGAAAAAAAGATGACAGTCATTCTTGGAGGTCCAATTAGGGCAATTCTGTGCTTTAAAGGAAGAAGTCCTCCAGGAAGCTTTCAAAAGAGAGAATATTGTTATGCTCTAGACGAAGTCAAAGGTTAGCCTGGGTAGAAAGAAGATGTACTTTCCGCTGAGGGAGAAGGGGAAGAAGGGCTTGCTCTGTCACAGCAGGGAATACCCAGGTCTTGCCTGAGGAACAGGATGAACTTGCCAGGGAGCAGGCTTTTGGAGACTGTGTCAAAAGGAATGCTCTCTGAGACAAGCCAGCGTTTCCTTTGAACACGTAAAGGTTTAAGGTTTATTTACTGTTTCAAAGAACTAGTGGTGTCTTCTCTAGAGAGATGAGAGAAAGTAAGAGGGAATACTTGCACTGGTGTTTTAACCTTTGAAATGCCATCAATGATTTTGTTAGGTTGGGGGTTTATTCCTCAGCACAATGGGGGAGATGAGGGTCCAGGACAGCTGCCAAGACTGTGAATAGAGTCCTGAATGTGCTTCATCTGCGTGGTGAAGAGGCTCATGTGAGAGTGAGCAGGGAGGGGGTGGCTGCAAAAGGTCTCTAGTGTGGATTTTCAGCTCTCTACCTCATATCTTCTGTTATCCCAGCATTGGGATGAGATAGACCAGGATCAGACTGATGGAGAATGAAACCTATTAAATTAACAACAGCCTGCTAGGAAGATTCTAAGGGCTCATTCCTGCCTAAGTAGCTGCATTATTTAATCCCTCTGTTTGTTAAAGTTTCAGAGCACATTGTTCTCTGGTGTGATCTTTAGAGTCAGTTGCTAGAACAGAGCAAATGCTGCAAGACAGTACTTCAATTTTTAAGGTGATTTCATTCTACATTTTTTATTCTTTTGGCACACTTGGTGCTTTTATTTTGGGTCATAATTTACCTTTTGCTGAAAGACAGTGCAACAGTGATCTCTGACAGGAGAAGCAATAGATGTGACCAGTTTGAAGAGAGCACTGAGCAACTGGGAATGAGGGCACATGGAATTTCACTCTGAGGGTCTGTAATCAGACAACTAAAATCTACTGTGAGTGGTATATTTAGTCAAAATCCTCTTGACTGATTTTTATTTTGTATATGAAGCAAAATTCATATGCATGCAGTCAACACCAGTAAGGATTTGAAACAGCTGATTAATACAGGCTGCTAGATATTTTTGATTTATTTGTGATCAGCTAGTAAATACAGAAGACCATGAATTAATTGTATTTATCAAATCATTAAAGATTATTTACTGAAATTCTTAGGGTTTTTTAGGATTGCATCTTATTATTATTTCTAGCACAGAGTTTTCTAATAAAAACCTACTTCATGGCATATTATTTGGGATGACAATAGAATAAACATGGATTTTACCCATATGGGTGGATTTTTATTCAAATGCCAGTTGATCATGTTCAGTTCTAGTTTCAGTAGATTCAGTTCAGCTGCAGTTAGAACTGTATCTGCTTTTATCAGACCTGTACTTATCAATGCATGACTAAATACATAGACACCTTAAATAAAAGATGAGATGCACATCCAGAGCCTTTGAATAATATTGATGAAAAATGGAATCGATCTTGAACCGAGTTGATGTTGAAGTGAGATCTTGAAATCACGCAGGGATCATAAGCCTTTGATAGCATAGTTAATAAAGGAACAGAGGGCAATGAATCTGAGTCTCTTGAAGCTGATGACATGGAAAACAAAGCTAAAAGTACAGTACTAAAGTAGTGTGAATCCTCAAATCCAAGTCTTTTTTCTTTCTGGATCATACTCCTGTGACATAAATTGACCAAGGGGCTTTTTTTAACCCAGAGGACTACCAGAATTTTTTTCAGTTGTGGATTACTGGAATAGGACTTGTCACAACAGCTAGGATTTTATTTAATAATGAAGATTTTCATATATATATATACAATTTCAGATTAGAATAAAGCTATTCCCCTGAGCAAGTATTTTCATTTGTCTGAATGGTTTCCCTTATTTTTGCTTCTTTAATTTAAGAATAATGCCTTTGATATTGTAACAGGATACAATAGGATGCTGTGATCTATTTTAAATGAGATTACATAAAGGACTCATAGTCTTTTACTTTCCCAGAAGGTGCTTGTTCTGTTTTTTTCTGTATGGCATGATATTTGTTGAACAATTAGAAATATTGTTTTTCTGTGTCAACATTCACAACAATAAAATGTTAATTGGCAGGAAATGAAAGAGGTGCTGAGTCAGTTTTTAGAGAGAAAAACAGCTAATAAAAATTATCTCAATTAGTAGATGAAAAGGGAACCCTCTAGACTTTTAATGAATTAAAACCAACAGAATTTTAATACTTACTTAGCCAGCCTAAGCTAAAGTGAGGTGGTATAGTACCACTGAAATCTGTAGCAATATTACAGTGTATGCTAACAAAGAAACTGAAGCTATGCTCATAAAATAAGAAAGGATTTAAGAGAATTCTAGTTCACCATAATCTGAATTTCATGGGTGTAAATTTTAATGGATAGGATAAGAGCAAGTCTACAGGAAATGCTGTGTCACTGAGAAACCACATATTCTTGCCATCCACTCTTATCCTCTTGAGGACTGCTGTGCAGCCTGTAACTGTGCCAGCAATAGTGAATGTTACCCACCTGTTGATTTAATTCCTCTCACTCCTTTTGGATTTATCTTTTGGAAAATGCTTTGCATTCTAAGATTTGTATTTAGCATTTTAATTCAAAGTACATGACAATGATAAACAATGCTCAGATGATAGGAATACTGATGCAGGTTAAGTTTAACTCTGCCTTTTTTGGTCTGCAAGACTTTATTTTCTCTAGATTCAACTGTTTATAAGCACTTCTATCTTTAAATTGCTGATAAACTGCCTTGACTTATCTTAACAATTTATTATACCTTGTAAGGGAAGGTATACTTGGATCTGACTATATCTGCCTCGTATTGACTTCTGTCTTGTATAGAATTCTTGATGTCCTTGGATATCTGGCATTCAGGAGAAAGAGTGTAAATCCCTGTCTAATTAGGTGGAAAACATCTAAAAATCATCTAGTCAACCTGGAAGTGGTGTACCTAGGAAAACTAGAAGCTTCTAGGCACCAAAATTTAAAAAGCAGCCAACAGGGAGGAGAACTGTTTACTGTGTTAACTGTTTAAAAGAAAGGGTCAAAGAATTACCTTCACCCTTGCCACAGAGATTTGAACAAAGTTAACAGGACTCTATAGGTGCTGGGAGAGAAGAATTAATCACTAAACTGTATTTTAGTTTAAATGTCTGCTTGTGAGTTCTGACACAGAACTCTGCTAAGCAGTGTGTTATTAAAATGAGCTCTGGATAGAAATTGAGTTGTTTTTTCTTTTGTAAGAGTTCAACTATTAAATATTGAAAATGACACAGGGTATGTAAGGGATTGAGATATTTAAGTTCTTAAAAGAACAATGGGGTATTTTTTGTAGTGAAAAGATCCACTTTAGAACATAACCTTCTTTTGAAGGGAAAATTGAGTCTTGTGTATACTAAGGAGCCTAGTGCAGTCTAGGACAGACTGAGTCAAATCTGTTTGCTAAGGGAAGAGTTGTTTACTATATATGTAAATGGAGGACTTTAGCTTTGTTCAAATAGTAAACAGATCATTAATGATAGATAAAGTGTAGTTATCAAGGACAGATCTAGAGTCATCTACAGTGTAAATTCACTTGGCACTATTTTCCTCGTTACGAGCAAAATGAGGTAATGCACTATCCTAGTGATCTGCTGACTAACCCACAGTAGATAAACTTTCTTTCAGTTTTCGATAATCAAACTTGCAAAGTGAAAAATATGAGTCAAACTTTGTTTCCTTTGCACAGGCAGAATTTCACTGTGTTTAAAAAGCTTCTGTCCAAGTACAACAAAAATGTTTTGTAATGAAGCATGTTCCACTTTAGCCCTGAGGAATCAGAGATGGTTGGGCAAGCATGGGGCAGCTTCAAAGCAAAAGTGAAGAAAAAAATATTCGCTGTCACTGGGGGATCCCCCCTTAGCTGTTAATTGGCTTGTGTGTTCAAGATCCCTCTGTCTGATCCACAAACAGTGTAAGAGATTTTATCTTAATATTGTGCTGTATTTGCCTAAAACTGGTTTCAAAAAGATCCCTAAAATTATTAGCTGCATCACTTAGTTACTTCAAAGTTTGGTGGGTTTTTTCACTTTGCAGATCACACTGCAAGATTTCATCTGCTTGCTTAAGAATAGATAGACTCTATTTTTAAAAAATATTTTTAAAGCATAGAGAAGATGCTATTCTTTATGTTGCATCATCAAGAAGGAATATTGATAGACTGCACACTCCTTAAACAAAACTGGCACCTCAATTAATATAATTGCAATGAAATACAGAACATGGAACTCCTATAGGAATTTTAGCCATGGGAGCCTCTTGACTCTTTGGAATTAGGATCAATTTGCAGGTCTAGCAATCAGAGAGAATGTAATCTTTTTGGCATTGAACTGAAACATATTTGGCACCAAAATCACTAAGAAGCAACAAACATTAAACAATCCTGTCTTTTGAAGTCACTTTTCAGAGTAGTGGCATTTTAAGAGAACACTGTAGAAGCTCCAACATTCAAATATACTTTAGAGTAAGCAAATACACAGGAAATGTCACCCAAATACTAAAGGCATAGAGCATGTCCAGACCATACAGACACTTAGTGTTCACATTATTTATTTTTGAATTGAAAGGATTTTTTGAAAGTGAACTATACTTTTTTCTTGTAAATACAAGTTCTTACAGTGACAACAAACTTGCTTTATAGGTAAGAATTTAAGAAATGAACTTCCTCAACAAATATTTGTTATATATCCTGCAAGGCTAAAAATCCTGTTTGGTATTCATAGGTGAAATCCTTTTTGAAATGTGAGAAGTCAAATGCTATGATTCTAATTTTAAACCTCATCACTCAAATATGCTTTTACTTCACTCCGTTTCTTGCTTAAGCTGCAAAGTGCTCAATTTCTTATGTGTTGATTTTGTTTTGCAGGCAACTGTGAAAATTTGAATTAGTATAAGAATTATTCAAGAGTTAACAATGAAGAGTCACAACTAAAGTGCTGATCACCATCTCCTGCTGGCTTTAAAGTCAAAATATTGAATTTTCTGTCACAAAATCACAGGACAGAAAGTTAATTACTGTAATATAGTCACCTTATTACACTGCAGCGATCAAGAATATTTGTGTAGCATTTGTGAGTTTTGCACTTTTGTCATGAGAGACTGTACAATTTGATTTACAGCCTCTAAATCCACTGCAGTTGGGATATCATTCTTCTCTAGCAGAAACATACCACACTGCTGTGATATTCCTTAAATTCCACTGGTGTTCAAAATAGTCAAATAAGGTAAGTGGTTTGTTATTGCTGACATAAATGTTTATATCTCATGGTGACAAATGTCCGAGGAGTGCAGAGTGAGTGTGTAATTTTAGCTGCTCTCCCCAAGCATGGCAGTATTTTCCTTATCTCTTGAAGGCCTGTAATGAATGACTCCTGCTGGCTGGGAGAACCCATACTTTGCTCTAACTGGCCATTTCTAAGACATTCCTCACCAAAGGAGGCTGGCCCAAATCCCGCATCTCTGGTTTTGGTTTAGACTCTATTCATTGGAAATGAAAACGTGTTAAATTGTCTTTTAATCCACATGATATTATGGGATGCATTTAAGAGAATGGCCCTGACCCTGCATCAAGGCAAGTGTTAACATGTGTTTCCTGCACTCTTTTTGATGCTGTGAGCAGAGACTTGGTGAATTCCTGCTGATAGAAAGCATCAATTGAATATTTGGTAGAAGGCCCTTTAAAGGAAAGGGCAGTTGTTCAGCCATTCAATTAGCCATATGCTATTTTTTTCTTTTAAGACTTCTGTCACTACAGTTGATGTTCTAGGAAAAATGGAAAGATCTCTGATCATAATTGAATCATAATCTCAGCTCTGAATACTATCAGAAAATAAAGCATGCTGCTTCACATCAAATGTGCAACAGTGTGATAAGGATCATTAATTGAAATAGGTCAGTCCTTTAAAGCCATCAGTTACAACACAGTGTGTTACAAAAACATGGTACTATAACTCTGGTTGATTCTGGGGAATGGACCACATTTGTACATGCATCACAAAATTTGTATTATTTGTACATTAACTACTTTTCCCCCTATATAGCAATAGAGTACACAACATTTTACAACTCTAGCATTTCCAATAAGAAATAGTTTTGGCTACAACTATCTAACCAAATCATGTTTATTTTCATACAATGGCCCATTTCAAATGTATAAAAATGTATTTTTATTTAAAATATCTTTGCTTGCATTTCAAATAGTTTTTCAACATTTAATTTTGTTTAATAATGGATTAACTATCACATTCTGAATACTTAAATAAGACACTATTCACACTGAAGCAATTTTTTATTTTTCAGAATTTTCAGTGGTCACTACACAGTCTAATTTTTGTCACTTTTCTACTATGATAATGAGACTGTCACTTCTGTCAGAATTGAGGAACATGGGCATGGCCTGATAATGACACTGAGAGAATTGAGTCTGAGAGGTCTAATTTTTCTGATAAACTCTTTTCCTCTATTTTTGATGCATGTACTTCAGAAGGAAAATTTTTAAGCAGAACTACAGCCCCCTACAATTGTATGTAACTTCTAAAATTTGATTGTTCAGATGCTAGCAGGAAATGTTAATAATTAAGTAAACACATTTAGGACTAAAGTTTCTTATGAAAATAAATAAGTTACTGTTTTTTATATGTGTCTTCTAATATTATCCTAAACTTATGGATATATGGATACCTCCCAACAGGCAGGGAATACCTGTGTGCTGTTCAGTTCCCAACAGCAATTTCACTTGTTTTTACAGGCAAACAAACCTGCCGTGTTTTAGAAGGAATTAATAGCTGTGCTAGGAAAGTTTTGCAAACAGCAGCCCTTCACAGCAGTCTTTTTAAAAGGCTCGTTCTTTTTTTTTTTTTTTTTCCCCCCTNTCAAACAAGAGCTCACTGAAAGCTTTTTTTTTTCCCCCTAAAATTATATAAGTCCCTGCCTCTTCCACTAAATTGCTCTTCAGTTTATGGATTCAACCAAATGGTTAAATGTATTTAACCCCAGACCATAAAACCCCTATTAAGTCAATAGACTTCCTCCAAAAACTTTGTGACAGAAAAAAATTCTCATTGCAATGTCTTCTTTTTTTCCCTGAAACAGTTCATTTTTCATGATGGTGTAAGGACTGTATGTAGAACTTGGCTTAGGTGTGCTCCTTCCACACTTGGGTCTCTAGTGAGCTCTTAAAATGGCCTTAACACATTCATGAAGCTTTTCATTGCAGTCCAGTCCAGTAACAGGAGTGATCAATCTCTATCATGATCAAGTGACAAGGCATGTGGAGCCTGTCTCTGTTTAACCAGTTGGTGTCATGTGCAGGGTTTTATCTGCTAGTTACATCTTGAATAAGTTTGTGTTGGGGCACACTACATTCTTCTTGGACGTTTTTCAGAAGCTGTTTTACAAGACTATGGAAATAGGAACAGATTTTTCCCCCCTCCCTTATGAAATTTGAATTTTTTTCCCATTGGATCTTTAGCACGTGGACATTAAAAGTGTATCCATAGCTGGGGATATTTGAAAAGTTATCATTTGCCATAAGTTTATTGTTTAGATCAGTCATGTCCATGCCCTGCTTGTTGACATACACTTGAATATTTGTATTGACATTTATGGTCTGCATTATATTAATGGCTATGATTACCTTCTAAGATTGTTACATGTAAAGTGAATTTCTCCTCTCAGAGGTACTTCTTCTATGTCTGTGTTGATTTTGCAGATTCCTGTGCTTGCTGAGAAAGACATGACTAATGATCCAGAATGATATATAACCTGATAAGCTGTCAGTGACAGATATACATTACATGTGCTAGCAGGAGTCCAGATGTCAGTGTTATAGGATACTATTCTCCCTTCAGCAGTCCTTAATTGAGATTCAGCTTTGTTTTCTAGAATTTATGAAAGTCTTAAATATTACTGGAACAGAGTTATTTGAGACTGGAGGATGGATGTTTGATGTTTCATATTCTCTTCCAAACCCATTTTATTTATGTAGCACTTCTGCAAAATAAGGTAGGTGACTTCTAATTCTTCATCCTACAGATAGATGGGTATTTTGTTGAAGTAGGCCCATCTCCCAAAGATAATCAGGGTTATGATTTTCCTTTTATTTCTTCAAATATACTCTGGAAAATTAGGAGAGAGAGAATTAAATCAATACTCATTCAAAAATGGTTTGTTTTGTATTTTGACTATGTATTGACCTCTCTTTTTAACTATGTTTTTTTTCTTTTTCCTCCTGTCCTTTTCATCTAAAAGAATGGTAACAAGCGTGCTTAAAGTTAGGAAAGATGTTCTGGTAGTGAAGACACAGGAGCTGGGATCCAGGAAGATGGACTTTCCTATCCTGTTCTTCCACTGGCCTTGAGGATTTTGTATCAGTTCATTTGGTGCTTCCATCTCTCTACCCAAAAAACCAAACAATCTCTCTAGAATCATACTGTACATAAGCAGCCCATAACCACTAGCTGACTTTCATATCCAGTGATGAAATTTATGATACAAATGAAAAATATTATCTGCTTTTACAAATCGTGGCCAAATACAAAGTATGATTTGCTAACAAGAGGGTTTTGTCTGAGTTAAAAGAACTCTGTAGTAATCCTATAATGTGATTTCTGTGTTCCAATGCTGGACATGTGTAGCTGGTTCTACCATTTCCTATGAAGTGATTCGCTTTTCTGACAGTAAAAGTAACAAGAGGCTTTGCAGTCATGAAGGAGGTGAATTGGTTCTGATTTATATAAGATTTCATTTCTTTTCACTGTAAAAAAGTATCATAATTATGAGATACCAAGATAATACTTACATATACTCACTCTTCAGTACAGTAGTACTTTACTCTGTACTCAGAAAAAAGCTTATGTAATTTATTTGCATTTATTTATTTATTCTGCCTTTTTCTTTCTTGCTTCTGGTCATGTTTATTTGTACTTACTTTTGAAAACTGGAATGCCTTTAGGTACTAAATGGGGTTTTAGTTATAATACAAAAGTTTGAAAATTATTTAGTTATCATAATAGTAGTGTGTTGTAACTCTTAATGTAGAGAAACCAGCTTTGAATTTCATAAAGGTGTAATTTCTTATGGCAGTAAAACATCAAAGTATTCTATATCCGCTATAACATTTGTTAATGCAGGATTTAAGTTGACACCTGCTTTCTGTTGGCAAAGGAATTCACTCAGACTTGGGCAGAAAGGTGACTGTTGATCCTCGGCACACAAAACCAACTGATTATTTGAGACTTGTTCCCTTCTGCTTTTCATAGAAATGAAACTTACAAAGGAGTTTAGAGCTGCCCTGGAGGGACCACAGTGACAGGCATCCTGCAGGCAAACACCAGCTTTTCTTCCTCAGCTGACATTCCTCTGGAAGGACAAAGCTCATTTGATGTTTTGGATCACTAAGCTAATACTAAGAAGCTTCCAGAAACAGTATTTTCTTGTCTGATTATTTTCCTTCCAGGACACAGTTGGCCAGGGTTTTTTTTTTCCTCCCTGTGTTTTTTTTTTCTTTTTGTTTGTTTGTTTTAAACAGTGTAATGCAAACCTGGTAATGCCAGAAATAAGGTGACATACAATTTGTGTGTGCCACTAATGAGATATTTAGGATTAAAAAATTAAAATTCTGTCATTTTTCAACTACAAAAGGCATTCTAAAGGATTCCAATCAAGTAAATTCTTGCAACACCTTGTGCCTATGCATTTTAGGCACTGACAAATTGGCACTGGAGGGGCTGTAGCTTCTTTAGAGTAGCAAAATCAGCAAAGACACCATGCTCAAACAGGCTGGCAACAGAAGTCACGCATTCTGCACCTTGGTAGGGCCCCTTTTTTACTGTTAAGTGAAGACACTGAAAGAAGGTTAGCTTACATTTAGTGATGTTTTACTTCTAATGAGCATTTTTATTTTTCACTTGGAATTTTCATACAATGCTGTGCATGAGGCAGACATGCTAGGAGATAAAATTCTGTAATTTTTCTCTTATCTAAAGCTCACCTGGAAAAATAGAGGACACATTTGGATTTTTTTAGTCTAAGATGATACCAATAGAAATTTAAACTCACTCTGTGTTCACTGATTCATCTTAAAAAATTTCATGAGTTTATGCCTGATAATCTTCCTTGGTGTACCTGATAGAATTGTGCTGGAAGTGAATGAATTCTGACAAGTTTGGGGTAAAAGAACCCAATTCACCTTTCCTACACTCTGCCTGTCAACATGACCTGTGATTGTCTTTGCTGCAAAAGAAGAAACAGTCTTGTCTTTGCCACATTTGCCACAAAGTGCCTCAGAGAGGAAGCATTTTGAAATGCAATCCTAATTCCTGACATGCAGAGCTGATGATCTTTAATTTGGATAGAAGAACAGTGTAAAAATGAGGGTAAGATGCAAGTTTATATCATACTCTCCATAGATCTTGGAAATTTCATGTTGCAGAATAAAGAGGAGCACTGGAGCACTTTTAGATGTAAAAAAAAATAAAACAACTTAGGGGGATAGACCTACCTCAGTGTGATTCATGGATTTAGACACAGCTATATATGTCAGGTAGTGATGAAATGTTGAGACAGCTGAGATTGTTCACTTAGTGAAGTCAATCCCTTAGTAAGTGTTAGTGGTATTGAAATGAAGTGTTAAAGAATTAGTTAGCTGACTGTGAAAAAAAAATGAATAGGTCTTTCAAATTACCTAATGGAAAGCTAAAGGCATTAGCTCCCAACCAGGGAGTATTAAAGGCCTTGTGCTGCATTCATTGACACAAATGGAATGACTATGAATCAAACTCTACTACAGAAGATAAACTGCTTTCTGATAAATACATTTGGAAGGAGTCCACTATCATGCATTTCAGGCTTCCCTAAAGCAGAAACAGTTCACGTGTGCTCAGACTGCTGAGCTCATTGCTACTTTTATTAATCACTGCACTATAATAATTAAAGATCATCAGTGGTGTGTGTAGAATTTTAAGGGTAAAATGAGTTTAGTGGTCTTAAAAAGCTTAGAGATTAATGAGATATTAAATTTTTCCAACAAACTGTAGCAATTAGACTTCTGTTATGATCGTACTTCTGAAGGATTTTCTCATTAGGAAGTGGGGGAGCTCTACCTAGAGTTCTAAACTTGCAGAAATTTACATCACACAGAAAATGTGTGAAGAAAGAAAACTTTCTTCTTCTCCCTCTCTTTCTGTGAAAGAAGTTGTCAGCTCGAGGCTGAAAGGCAAGTGTTGCTCTTGAGTCACAGAACAGGTAAATTAGAGTATTTTATTAATGAATGGTTTCAGTGCTTTCAATTGATAAAATTAGGAACTTGGGTCTGCCAGCTGACAACAGAGGAAGAGTAAAATACTGTCTGGAGTCATGGAAACTAATAAATCCTCCCATGACAATATTTAACAGGTTGGTAGAGGGGATAAAATTACCTTTCATAAAAATGCTGCGCAGATGGTAAAGCTATGGGAATTATGGCTGCATCAAAATTCTTTAAAAAAAAATCATAGAAATTGTAGTGAGGATTGATTAAGTTGGTGTGGAAATTGCTTCTGCCTTATAATCCTCCAAGGACTTGTTTAAATATTTTGGTTAGCTGATAAATCATCCAGTGATTTTCAACATGTGCTATGTTTTGACACTTGACTTAAGCCCACAAATTTTACAACTTAGCTCTTTACAATGTACATGGATAGGTGTTATGTACGCAGTGTGTAAAGGGACTCAACAATTGGATGATCTCTTCGATTTTACCCTTTTCAGGAATTAGACACTTATTCTGACCTCTGTGTGAGTATTGGGTCCACTTGAGAGAGAGGACTTGGTTTTTAGCAACTGCCCTTTCTTAAGTCATGTAGGAGATGGCATGCAGCACGTTTCTAGTTTCTGTACCAAGAGGGTGAGGGACATGAACAAAGGCTTTGGCTTCTCCAAAGATCTTTGCCACCAAACAATACAGCCTTGACAAACCTCAATACTAAACTATATTATTTTCATTTGCAGTCAGCTTAACTGTAATTATATGTGTAGACTTTTGTTAAATAAGATTCCCAGTTTATTAGCACACTGAGAGACTGACACTCTGTGTGACAGTGGTGTAAAAAAAATACTTTAAAGAAATAAGAGGTTATGTGTCAGAATTGTATCAGACTTTGCTGATACTCTGATGAGTGCTGTAAAATTTTATCTGCTGCTTCCTCAGTGACACCTTCACACCTTTATACTCATTCAGTTTTGTGTTGGGTTGCAAAAAAATGGGAATACCTGGGAGAACTTGATGTCTGACTTTACAAGACAAATTAGGTACAACTGTAGACCAAATCCATGTTCTTCTGATTCAGTACTCTTATTATTTTCTTTCTTCAATACTCCTCTGAACATACTTCAAAAAGAATGTTGTGCCTTTTTAAGAGACCAAATGTATATTGACATTTGATTTGAGATAGAGTCAGTTTGAAATATAAACAATTTGTAACTGTTAAGATGCTTGAAGGCTTTTTCATTACATTCTCTAAAATTTGGGCCACATAAAGGTCAGCAGAGAAAAGTAACAGTTGGAAAACAAAAAAGAAAAATCTGGTTTCAAGCAAAGTGAATGAAAATTAATAATTTTCTGTTAGATATAGATTTGCAGAGGAGCTGATTAAAAAAACCCAGTGTTTTTTAAAAAACATTGCCTTTTCTACCAAAATGTTGTATATTACTAGCATGAAATACTTGTACAAAGTAAAGTTTTCATGATTTATGGTGTTTACTTTTTGCGTAGCTCAGCTCAACACTGAAAGGAGTCTATGCGGTTGCTCTTGAGCTTAAAGTCAGCTGTTATTTAGTATCAACAGTCTATCAACTAATAAAAGCTACAGTGTTTGATTTACAAACATCTCCCTCCAGGAGAAAGATTTTGTTTGTTAAAAAGGACCTTTTCCAGTGCTGTTAAAAGAATCACAGAAATATTTGGTGTTTGGTTTAGGTTTATACATCTGGCCTCAGTTTCATATCAAATATTTGCACTTTTGAGCTAAAAATTGCTGGTTTCTGTCAGCAGTGCACATATCAACAAAGGAAAACAAGAACAGTAGTGGGAGTGGAAGACTTTGATCTTTCACATTTTTCTCTCCAACTGCTGAGGGTGATTTTTGACCCCCATGTGTTAAAAAGGTCAAAGAATCCACTGCTAAGTTCATGCCAGGTGTCCTCAGATTGACAACAGATTTGGTTTATGGAGCACTGAAAATGGAGAGACAAAAGATGTTTGATCTGAGATAGCACAAGAGGGGGAGAGTGATGAAAAAATGCTTGTGTGGGCATTGTGCTTAAACCATCAGGAAAGCACTAGGGGAATAAAGTAATACTAGCACTGGTGGCCAGTGATAAAGTCTCTGTCACCTAGGAAATCAGTTTTGTGAATGTATGTTATTTAACAAGTATTGCTCATAATGATATTGAAGTTTGTTTACAAGCTAAGCTGATTATAAGAAAAGAAGAGAAAAAAATAAAGTAATGCACATTCTGGGTCAGGAATTACCCAGAGGCTTGAGACACACCACACATTCATTTTTTGTTAGTCTGGAAAAAAATGTACTTCATGGAAAAACTTTTTTTTCTCTACTGTGGGAACTGAATGATTCTTACGATGCATTTTTTTCACACATTAATTGACTCATGTCAATAAAGTGAGGTAACAGTATTTCAGTAAGTACCTAAATATTGCATCATAGAATTAGAGTATTTTCGCTATAAAATGGTAATTTAAGATGACTTTGACAGTACACCGAATTATAGATTTTGCTTTCTAAGGTATAGTTGTTTGTGCAAAGCATTTTAGACCTTCTGAATTAAATGATTTTTGTCACTCTCTTAGATATTTCATACTTTCCTATTAGAACCTTGTTCCTGCATACTTAGAGCTCATGTAACTTTGCTACGATATGCAAAACCATTGAAACTAAGCTTGAGTACTTTTAAACTGTCACAGCTCTCCATTGTTGTTCTAGACTCCTTTTTATAATATACAAATATCACTGGCATAAATATTTGATAAAGTTTTTCATAAAAAATATGTAATAAATATGACTGGCTTTGATGAGCAGGTATTATTTATTTATATACATCACAGAGTTTTTGAAGATTTGTTGTGGAAGCTGCTTTTTCCAGTGCAGCAGGTTGCCTTCAATGTGTGCAACAGTAAGTACACGGGTAATTCTGTTGAAGTGTGTGCACTTTAGCAGGGCTGAAGTCAAAGTGAAAAAACATACCTTGATGGAGAATACCCAAAGGCAAGGCAGACAAAAAAACATAAAGGGAGAAAAATTGCTATTATACTCATTTTAGTCATAGCAAGTAGATACACAGATACACAGTAGATATCACTTGCCTCAGGCCATAATGAAAGACTGAAATAGTAAGGAACATAACCTGATTTCTTTTATCAATCCAGTCTTAAGCATGAGATATCCTTCCTTTGGCAGAAAAAATTGTCTTATGTAATTTTTGACAAGGTCAGGATAGTGTATTTGCCTTCTTTAAAGGCTTGTGAGTTAGCATTCTGTTCTGGTGGAAATTTGCAGCAACTCAGTGCTACTCAGAAATTGTGGAAATTTGATGGTAGTGTGTAACTAAAATAATTATGCTGGCATAATTACTGAGAAGTAATGCCTCAGTTCTTAAGAAACTAGGTGTGTAGAAGGATGTGTATATGTCTGCATAGAACAGGGAGGCAGCTTTCCAGTTTTACTTGTAAGTCTTTTCACATTTCTTTAGATTTATTTATTTGAAGGGCTTAAATGTAAATCTGGCTTGTGTAATGCAATTGCATAAGAATGCAAATCATATTCCTCACTGTTTTATTTATGTATTTGTGCACATAATACTTGTTGATAAGACCTAAATTTACCTAACACTTACTAAAAAGAAGGAAAGGCAAAATACCCTAAACTCAGAAATCCCTTCAAATGTAAAATAGATGGGAAAGTAGGAAAAGAAAGAGGAATTTTCCTGCTTGTTGTTAAAAGCCCTATACTGGCTTGTATCCAGTTTGGGGCTTGGTGCTCGTGTGCCAACTCTTTTCCTGCTTGTTCCCTGTGAAATGCTTGGTTGCTCTTAGACAGGTTCTGCCTGTGTCATTACTGTGATAGTTTTTGTTCACTTCATAATGGTGATTTCAAGGCTCAAGTGGTTTTCTCATGCTCATTACTTTCTATTTATATAATTAGTTGTGCACCACTTTTCCTTCTGGAGGAATCAGAGAAACAGCTTTTTCTGGTGTGCCAGGCAGTTAATTACATCCTTCAAATTCTGTCTGTGTACTTAAGTTATGAATATTTTATTAGTAATGCACAGAGAAAGAAAATGGAAGATAGTGGTGTGTCCTGAAAAGTAATGTTAAATTGCCACAAAAGTCTTTAAGAATTTGAATTCCTTAATGTGGTTAAAAATGTTTTGTTTCATTTTTAATATCTGTGCTCAGATTAGTAGAAAAGCTCACTGTGTTTGTGACACAATGTGCACATGCTTTCTGCCTTCTTAATGTGAAAATTAAAGATCAAATCAGCTTCATTGAAAGTTACTCACCAATCTAGTTTTTTAAGACAAAGGACATGATTTGACACTAACTGCTGTAGTCTAATTACACTTAGAATTAAGCTTATCATGAATCTGTCTTAAAATATAAAGAAAAAAAATCTCCATCTGTACTTAACTTGATATTTGGTCAATAGATGCATTCCATGGGTTTTCCTTTAAAGAAAAAAAAATCAGTGTGTTAGAAAAAGCTTCTCCTTCCATATAGGTGAGAGGCCTTTGAAGTCAATGACACAGTGTGAAGTTTTTGCTCAGCTATTAAAAACTTCTCCTAAATATTCTCAGTCATGTGAGCAGAGGCATTTCGCCACTTGTCAAACCTCCAAAATAAAGTTTGTTGCCTGGCTGGCTGAAACTGGAATATTTAACTGTGCCTTTTGTCCTGAAATAAACATGGCCTAGTTATATTTGTGAGACTTAACGATTCCCATTGAATGGATTAATGAAGTGGTCTTTGGCAGTCTCCCCAGGCTTTTGACAGTCAGAGGTTGTTTAGATAAAGGGAGTATTGGTGAGAAAAAATCAATATGAATTTAATATGGAATTATGAATTAAGCCTGTTAAACTTGCATGTCATGTTAACTTTTCACTTTTAAGTGCTTCTGATATTTTCTCTTTTCTCCATTAAAACCCAACAGTCTATCTTAATAGCTTTATCAAACGTCATGCACAGTTTTTTTCTTCTTTTAAATTCATTTTCTCCCAGTTACTCGCACTGATAGAGATTTTAGGGCACAGGAAACCCTAAAATATTTCACTGTGTCGCTACTTGAGAAAAATATTGAGATTGGTTTCATCTGGCTGTAAATACTTGAACAAGGATCTTTTTTTCCTCCTCAATTTTTTTTGCCCAAATAGTGTTTGTTTAGATTGCAGTTTCCTGCATTGTACCCCACACTAAGTAGGATGTTTTTTGACTCCTGTCAAGCAAATAAAGCCAAACAACTTTATGGCTCAGCTGAGGGTTTTATTCAGGTCATGCTTTAGATAATTTCTAGAAATATCCTTACTTGGTTAAAATTGAAGCTTTGGCTATAGGAACTGGGATCTTCTTGTTCCTGTTGTGTCTTTTCCTTAACCTGGAGTGAAAATACTTCAGTTGTCTTTAGTGGAAGTGACTTTAATTAGATCAGACTGTGCTAAATGTGCATATGCATTCAGAATGGAGAATGTTTTCCCGTAATTGCTCTATACTCGTCGGTTTATAAATATGTTCATAAAGTAGCTTAGACTGATGGGAGCTGATGAGATTCTGAGCGATGTAATTATACACTTTTGCCATCTAGTACAACCAAAAAATGTTTATCTGTTTTTTTTTTTCCTTGTCTCTATTAATAAGCTGTAGAAGTAAATAAAAATCCCTGCAGCAGTGGAAAGCATAATCATCCTGATTGTTTATTCCGAAAATCCCATTCACTTAAAGGGCTGGCAGTCTTGTCTTGAGTAGCATCACCAAGCAGATGCTTTTGTTGTAACAGCCAGAGAGGAACTTGGACTCTAAAGATTGCATTTTTAATAGTAATGCAGCAGTTTTGGCATAACAAACTTTGTAGTGAGGTCCATGCATGTGTATTCTTGGACAGCCCATGGTGCAATCCTTACAGGTACAATTGCACAATGATCTAGGTGATATCTGGATATAATAGCTCTTCTGAGCCTTATGTGCAACCATATGTCCCTGCCCCCCTTTTTGAATCTCTGGTGTGACTGGTCCTATCAAGCATAACACATACTGATATTAATCATCATTCTTTTGCCTGTCCCTCCCTGGGGTTACTCCTCTACATCTCAGCCTGCTCACTCCTTAATTGTACCTGGAGGCCCCAGATTTTTCTTGCATTTCTCAGGTTTTGTCATTAGATTATTACTGCTCTGCAGACAGACTCAGCCTGCATTACCTTTGTTGGCTTTTTGCCAGACACCTACTACTCTTTAGACAATGTTCAGGTAACCCATACTAAACACTACATTGCCAGAGCTTGCTCTAAAAGCAGTTTTACAAACTTACTCAAGATCTCTGGGAAGCTAAATGGGAAAAAAAGCTAAACCATCATTTCTATAACTAATTATAACTGTCTTTTAAAATTCACTTACAAATATGGTAACAGATAGAAAGAATACAAACCCAGGGGAAACTCCCTAAATGATGGCCAGGTGTACTATGATGCAGCATTCCGAATAGACTTCTACCTACACATTTCTAATATAACTCCATTCACAAGACTGCTCTCTAAGGTATGTTGGGCAAGATGGGTAGAAAAGGGAAAAAGGACAACTTCAGGAAACATTTTCTCCCTAAACTGTATGTATAAGGCAAAAATTTTTCGCATTCTAGCTTCTAAGAAGTGTCTTTCCTTTCTTACAGTCCCCAGGGAAAAAGACCTGTTTTCCTCATGACAGGCTATAAACAGTCTTTGAAAAAAGAGTTTGCCCAGGCAGCCCTGTTGATGTGCCCACAGGGATAGGGAGCAGTTTCCTGCTTGATAGAAAGGGTGGCTGGAAGCACTCACCACAATATTCTACCATCACAGGCTACTGCTTTCCTAAAGAATGACGAAAATAGACTTCCCTGCATTCCAGCATCTAAGGATCATGTCAGATAGTAGAAATGGTTTATGCATGGATTACTTATTGACCAGTTGCCAGATTGTTACTGATGCACTTAATTTGCTCATGTTAACTTAATTTCTAGTGAACAACTGTAACATAAGGAAGCTTTCATGAAGGCAAACTAACAACTAACAGACTGGTTTGCAAGTATATAAATTGTAACTCAGGTAAATGCCATAGAACCAGTCACCAGGAGGCCACTGCGTGCAGGCAGTTTACAAGGCAACAGAGGTTTTTAGCAGATAGGGAGAAAATTCCTCTTGAGTAATTCATGCTTGCACACAGCCTGCCTTCAATAGAATGGGCTGGGATTTGGCATATGACAGTGTCCCTGTGCCAGTTATTTCTGCTTGAGCTTTGAATTGCCACCTTCCATGATGACTCTCTCATCAGTTCTGCTCTGTGTCTTCCAGAACACTGCCTGCCTGCCACTGCCAGGCAGGGCTTCTCTGCAGCTCCCTGATGTCTGAAAAAGACATCAAGCCCTCAAGGAGCATTGTCTGAAAAGAAAAAATAATAGAGATGATTTAAAAATGATATGACTTCCTATTTTTAAAAATATAAACGGGAAGAGTTTTTATTGTATTCTGTTCAAGCCAGAACTTATTCCTTGGTGTTTGTCTCATGAAAGACCCTAATCCCCAATATATTTAGATGCAGCTTCGTGAAGCTCAGCTTCTCAATTCATGTGTGACTCAAAGTGAACTGACTTTCAGTTCAGGATTGAACACCTGTAGCTGCCACTAGCTTCACTAGAAGCCGTTTTTACTCCTCATTTGGGATAATTGGGCCCTTGGAGATTCTGGCAACAGCACTTACAGGGATGGCCAGGAGGTATCCCTGCCTCTGGCAGAGTCATGGCAGCCTGTGATTTCAAGTGTTCTTGCTAAGTCCAAAAAATTCTAACAATGAATCAAGGGAGAAAAATTGTAACCCTAAAGGGGCTTTTTTTTATTTGTGGGGTTTTTCTTTTGTTTGTTTGGTTGGTTTTTGGAGTGGGGGGTGGCTGTGTTTGTTGGTTGTTTTTTTTGTTTTTATTTCTTTTCCATTACATTTTCCAGGTAAGCATAAATTTTTATGTAGCTCTTTTCTCAAAGGGTCTTCCTGCCCTGCAGAAACTGGTGCTGTAGATGAACTTCCAAACTTTCCCTGCTGAAGGAAGGAAAACCTGCAATCCTGCAGATTGACAGCATTTTCAGACTGCTTCCTTCTATCACAACCAAATCAAATTGCCTGATAATCTTACTCTCCTCTCACTTAATGAGAATTTTTTGGCATTTTACCAATACAAGCCCTCAGCTGATCTGTGCATACCATTTTTCCTTCTCTGTGGTTCACTTGTGATTTGCAGATACTATTCTTTGCATTTTGTGGATGCTTCTCACTGAATTTGGGAAATTAAGCAGGTTTTTGAGTGTCTTTTGATTGGTTAGCAGTAAACTTTGATATATAATTTTAGAAAAAGTATTAAATCATCAATAACTTATAGTAATTGTCACACCTGAAAGAGATTCTATGACTTTTTGGGGGACTCTTTAATAGCATGGTTTAGTTGTTTGTTCTCAGCTGTCAAAGTACTTAGTTGAATATTTAGCAGTATCACTTTAAATTATTGTAATATTAGTGAAACAAGATTACCACACATGGTGGGAGTAGCAGAGACGTCTATTTCACCTGAGGAAGGCTGTGAAAAATATATGTAAGAGATGGACAAAAGGCTGAAAGCAGAGAGAAAAGAGGATATTTAATGTCACACCTAAACAGCCATCAAAAGACAAAAGGTACATGCACCCTTCTATGTGCCAAAAAATCAGAAAAATATATCTGATTTGAGAATTGCCATCCTGAGCCCTTGGAAATAGACCTCACTTCAAATAGCTATTAAATATGATTGTGTACAACAGGGCCATCAAGCTTAACTTTTGTCAGGAGATGTCAGAATGAGAATTCTCACAGTCTATATATTTTCCCATTCTGTGTTACCATGACAGAGGATTTTGAGGACTAAACTACATTGCTCTTCTTTTTCCTTGTCTCTTGTATGGAGGTCTCAGACTTAAAATCAGGAAACTGCCTGTGAATTTTTTACATGGTTTTAGGGGAGAACAAGGGGCAACTTTTTGTTGGATAAGAGGAGAAAACTCTAGGTATGTTACAAGAGCTGATCACTGGGATCCTCTCATGGAATAGGATTGCAGTCAGAGGCTGTAGCTGTGAGGGCTCCTTCAGCCCTGTGAACCACTGGAGCTTTGTTGGGTTCTACCCTGGTCCATGGAGAAACCAACATGACCAGACTCTCTGGACAAAATTACATAAGGAAGTCAAAGTGTCTCACCCCTTGTCTTTCCTTACAGGGAGTTGGATTTTTATTCCTGTGCATTTTGGAAAAGGTAAGTTTTCAGACAGGCAGGTGTGGTAGTTTGGTATGCACAGGATCAATTGCTAGAAGGGGATGTTGACTTTTTGCAGCATCCAGAGCACTGGCTGACATGGAAGGATCAATATCAGATGGTTGGATGATAAAGTTTTGACAATTGTTTTTATATCAACACTTTCCTGAAGCAAGGGAGGGAAATTCTTTCTTGCTTGCCAAGGTCTGCATAAACCACCAGTCACTTGTGGCAGATTGCATATTGATCCACACTTTAACATTAGCAGTTCTTGATTCTCGGGGTGAGAGAAGAGCTGTCTACATATTCCCATCCCTCCCTCTTCTGCTCCAGTCAGCATGTCAGCTCAGCACCACTGTTTCTTTTCTACTGCTCAGAAATTCTATGGGCTTTAAGAGGTAGGCTGGAAGGGGCAAGTCAGGGAAGCTGGCACAGGGAGCTGGAATATCACAGCTGCTTCCTGGAAAGAGCCACGGGCTAGATTCTGCCTCTCATGCCAGCTACTGTGGGAAGGGCACAAGGGGCTTAGACCCAGCAGGTGCCTGCACCTGAGTCCTGGTGCCAGCCAGTGCTTCCAGGACAATTCACAGTGCTGGGAGCCTCATGGAGTCACAGGGTCATCCTTCCAGGCTTACAGACCATTACATACTGAACTAATATGCAATGGTAAGCAGTGACTTGTGGTCATTGCAAGATATTGTATTCAGGTTCTGGTTGATTAATTAGGGCTTTTAACAGTGAAAAGAATGGCAGCTCCATCTGAGCTATGGGTGACGGCAGCAGGCTGACAGTTGACTGAAGGCAGGGGGAGAACAGTGGAAATGGAAGTGGTGCTGGGTTGGTGATAGGCCTTACTTTCATAAAAGGAGAAGAAAGATTCAATAGCTGGGAGAATCTAGTGAAGCTGTGCAGGATCCTTCGCTGTGCCAAGCTGAGGCAGGACGCTTAGAGACTGAATAGCAAACAGTTTGAATAACAATGAGCTACAGCTGCTGAGTAGGGAGATGGTGCCTGCTCCCCATATTCTGGATAAGAAGTAAAACTATGAAAATTTAGTTTGGGAAATGCAAAACACACAAAAATAACTGGAAAATGTGACTTCTCTAAAATTTCTATGTCATCTTGACAGAAGATGAAGTAGATGAATTATTTGAAAACTAGTTATGTTATAAATAGTTTGGGAGGGATNCTTTTTTTTCTCTTAAGATAAAAATGTCCTAAAGGTTGAAAGGAAATGAAAATGTTTGGAATGGCTTACTGGTGTTTATCCATTTGTTACTTTCCTGATTAAATATTGCATAAATGTAGATATAAAATATAAAGCCTAGAAACTTTTCTATTAAAATTTTAAATCAGCAGACCCTTGATGAAATAAAGATTAGAAGTTTGATGTGGTTGTAAGAAGTTTGTGTGGCTTCTCTGATGCACAATATATACACGTAAGCTGTTGGATGGTATAATGACTTTGCATTGAAATACTTTTATCTGACTCAAGATATGTATGTAAAAGAAATTCTATGTTTTTAGGAAAAAAATCCCTATCTAAGTTTACTTTAAAGAGTACTGATTGAGATGATGGTGATGGTTAGAAAAATAAATCTGACGGATTTACAGATTTTTTCCAAGAGGCAATGCCCTTTTAAGGGGATAATTTGACAAAGATTTAAAAAGATTTTTAATACAGAGCTACTTTCATCTGAAGTTATGAAGAAACTACCTACTCCCTATTATTAACTATTATAAATAAGATAACTTCTGAATAAAATCCAGCCAGTTGTAAGTAGGAGCTAAGCCATGCCCTGCAATTTACAGATCTGGATACATGGTGTATTTTTTCAGTTTAGCAACAAAAGCAAGAAATGGTAAAATCCCAAACAAAACAGAAAAATATTATTGAGGTGATGAACTTTTCTACTGATGTTTCATTAACACCTCAGCATGATATAAGAGGCATAGACTTACTCTCTGCCATCCCCTGGGAGCAGAAGAGGGAATTGAATTTCCTTTGTCATAGAAAATTAGTCTGAGCCTGGATAGGGCTTGAGAAGAATGATGCAGAACTCTGGATTTCCCAGAGAATATCAGGTCAAAACCATTGTCTTCAACATAACTGAAATCTTAGTTTCAGTTAAATAATTTTTTCATTTTTAGTTAACTGGCTTGTGAGGGTTGGGGGAGACACATTTACCATCTCCACACAGTCAGGACCCGTGGCTGCCCATCCTTTCTTAAGAAAGACAACAACAAAGATGAAACCAGCCACAGTTCAGAAGTGCTTTTCTAGAACTCTAGGCTGGTTTTAGGTATATAATGGCCAGCAGTCATCAGGCTTATACTGACATGCCAGGATCTGTAATGTTGTCCACAATGCAAATTACCTTTGGAACAAATTTAGGGGAAATAGAATAGAAAGCAGAAAGAGCAACTATTTTTAAGACCTCTTGTTTATCATATTTTTTCCAGGCTGAACATTCTCAGAGTTGACAAAATCCTGAGCATTTGATTTCAAGTTATTCATTTTTCATGGTCTCCAGTACAATTATGGAAATACAGTGATCATCCTACAGATACACCTGCACCAGTCAGCAAGAGACAACTTCTGAATCAATACCTCTGGTCTCTCAGTGACACGGCTCATGCAAGCATGTATATTTGCAAGGAGGAGATTGTATCTCATGAACACTATTCCTAAAAAAATCTTCCTTTTTTTGTCCCACCTTCCTCAGAGGTGGGACAAGACAAGGGTTTATTGGTGACAAGGCTAGTATATTTCATTCTTTGTAGAAGACATATGTTAGGGAACTGTTTCACTTCGCTTTTCACACATACAGAATCAGCAAAGAATGGCCAGAGACAGAAGTAAAAGACTGGAAAGGAAATGCAGGTGTCATCTATTCGATCTCATCCTCCTGCTCTGCAGCAAGAATCTCTTGGGAGATGGCTGTCATACTGCTTCTTAAAAACCTGCCAGCTGCAAGGATGTCAGAGCTTTCATACACAGGCTATTCCAGTGCTTAATTGTCCAGGGCTTGACCATTGACAACTGCTTCCTAATATATTAATCCCCCACTTCTGTCACTGAATATTTATAATTCCTCAAGGAACCAGGGAGAAAATCAGTCTTTATACCCCTCATAATTGAAGATTTTACAGTCTTCAGATTTTTGGTTTTTAAATGGAAGAATTCAGCTTTTTCCCCACCTTTCTGCAAAGCTTAACAATTTCCAAACTCCTCAGCATTTTTGTTGTTCAAATTTAGATTCTCACTAATTCCTCTAGCTCCTTCCTAATGAAGCACTTCAGCCATGACATCGTCAGAGGAAAGCAGAATTACTGCTTGTGCTTATGGGTGACCTCCCAGATAATGTTCCTTTTCTTGCAGCACCTGCATATTATTAATTTGACTTATTTTATTGCTATGTTGTTAGTCTCAAACCTTTCTTCAGTGCTGCTGCCAGCACAGTAATTCCTCAGTTTATGTTTGTATATTTGCTGGTTTTCCTTTCTAAATGATGTACTTTATACTTTTTCAATGCTCTTAATATAGAAACACCAAGACTTACTAGAATTATGTCTTGTCCATGCAACATTGCCATAAAGCATCACCTGATTCTTAGGTTTAAAGATCATTAATGTTTATTTACCAATATCTAGCTATTTTATTTATTGTATTTGTCACTATGCTCTGCTTTGTATATGCTTATGCTTGCTCATGCATACTTTATGAATATAGAAATTAGATCTCATTAGCTTGGTAATTAGACCAATGATAAACAGTTGTTTGTTTACTGTGCAGGGCAGGATTTCTACAGAATTTCCTTACCTTTCATGCACAGTTGTTTCGGATCACTGTTGCAATAAAAATAGTATATGGATCTGTAATATCTGCTCTTAATTGTTATTGCCAGCCCAGTGAAATATCAGAAAGAGAGAAATAAAAGAGAACTGGAGGATTCTTTAGACATCCAAGAAGCCATGATATGATGTGTACTAGTGAAAATCTTAGATCTCCCTGTCTTAGACTAGAGTTCTATAGGCTGTACAAACATGCAGAAAGAACTTCCAAGAGACAGCAATGGAATACAGACAGAGGGATGCACAGCAGTATTATATGTCATTTGTGCAAATTGAATTAGATTGAATGTTAATAACATGCAGAAGCCTCTTGCAGTTGAGGTTTTCAGAGCTCCTACTTGCCCTAAGGTTTCAATCCACTTTTGTCTTGGCCCCCTGCTTCCCCCATATAGAGCATTGCCAGGACAAGGAGTTCCCTGTGGACTAGTGATGAATCAATCTCTATGATGGAGGAACTAGTCAGAAGAATTAATATCAATATTTTGGAGGGTACATGATAACAGGTATTTTTTAAAGATCAGAATAATACAGTGCTGCAACACCTGGAGAAATAAAGGCAACAAATCAGTGTGGATATCCACAGTGCTCTGAAAAAGCACCCAACTGGTGGAACTATTTCAACATTCTTGAGTTCATCAATTAGAGTTGGGCACAGGAACCTGCAATAAAAACTAAACCAAACCAAACCGAACCAACAAAAAAATCCCAAAAAACCCCAAAAACTTACCCTTATTCTTGTCCCTCTGAAACAGCCTGTGTTGGTTGAATTAACCACCTCTTCATCCTGTAGTGCTTGCTGATTATCAAACTGGGAAGTAACCGCTGGATGTGTGGAAAAAAAAAATAAAATAGGGGTTACAGAGAGGTCCTTCCTTTTCCTGACTCCCTGGAGAGTTCCAGAAAGTAGAGCAGGGAAATGTAAGAAATCCTCACACAGAAGGTTTCATAAAATAAACTACCTTCCCATTTAAGGCAATACAGAGAAAAGATCAACCCGTTCCTAGACAAACCCTTTTTTCAGTTTCTTTATCCAGCAATAGTCTGCCTAGCTGGCTGAGTCTTCAGGTGGTTAACAGCATAAACCAACAGCTCACTTAGGCAGGGAGGCCTTCCATCATGTGTTGTCTGTGTGCTTTTTTATGATGAAAAATGTCTCTTGGAAAGGAAGTAAGCATTACCCATACGATTATTTGCTAAAATGTTTATCAGAATCAGGTAATTAGCTGACTATCTCATTAGTCAGATTGCCAAAATGTAATTTGTATTCTATGTTTTGTGCTGTGATTTTTTTTTCATTGATTTCTCTGGCCTTTCAGTTTATTTTTAGAAATAGAAAATGTGTCATTCTGCCTGCTTTTTTCATTTCTGAGAAAACAGAATGTCCCACAGTGGGAGAGTTTTCAGGTATTCATCAGCTATTCTTGAAAAAACATATGATCACACCATGGCTGCTCTGAATTTCAGTAGATGAAAGTGGGGAAATAAATTGCAGAATACTTTAGGATATGAGAAGTTGAGAAGAATACGTATATTTGAGTCTATTTTTTATAAATGGTAGCTGTCTTTTCTGAAAAACTTTATCCATAATGCAGGATAAATCTTTGCTGAGTGATGTAGGATAATTCAATTTTAATTCAAAATTAAATTTATCTGAAAACTAATTTTTTCAAATCTCAAAATGCTCCTGAGTATTCTCAAACGCAAACAGAAAATAAAATTTTCAGTGTTGATATTTTTATTTAAATCTTGGAACAAGTCAAGTACTTATTAAGGAGGATTGTGATTTCAGGACTTGGTGTTTCTAAAGTGTTTGTATTCTGGCACAACTGGCTGGCGTGCATTTGACTTTTTCTTTGAAATCTGTGGAAGTCTTATGCATTATACTCTCTTTCTCTCCTTTTTTTCCCCACTGCAAGTTTGAAGGATAGTTCTCTGGGAAGTGTACTCATCTTCCTCCCCATACCTCAGACTCTAAAGTCCAAGTACAGGGAAAGGAGCAGCATTTAGAGGAGAAGACGGAGAAGCCAGAGCTGTGCTCACCCTCTGCTGAGTGAGGTCTGCTAGGAGTAGGATGCAGCATAAGGCTTTAATGCTTTTCCAAGTCCTGCCTGAAAGTACTTTTATGTTTTGAGCATGATTTAACAGCTATAATCAATTCAGTTACAAAATCTGTTGTGTGAATGGCTTGGGAATCTGTTGTCAAATATCAAATGAGAATGACCAGGAACTGGCCAAGAGATAAGGGGCTTCTCTGCAGTTGTCTCTGGCTTCCTGGTGATCTATAGCATTCTCTGGCAGGATTTCAGAGACTGTGGAAGACCTTATAAGCAGTAAAACAATTAAGAAACATTCTTTTGCAGGTATTTTCTGTCCTTGACATTTAATTTTTATCAGAAAGTGATTGAAATTTGTACTATTAAATGCAACAAAATTTCCCCAAAATTGTTTTCAGTCATCATTCTGTTCTTTGTGCATTTCCCCCAATTACTCAAAATATGGGTGTGTGCAGAGGTTCACAAATTGTTCTTTTTCATCTTTAAAGCTCCTGATCTCTTAACAATCTTATTTAAAACTTGCATTCTGTAAGAGTTGTTTATAACATACAAAGTAAAATTAAAAGAAACTATTTCTTAGATGATCTCTGTGACAAAAAATTATTAAGTAACAATTTCAACATTAGTTAGCTGGCAAGAAAGTATATATTCTTGGAAATAATGAAAATGTTTAAGAGACCAGTGACATTTGCAAAATGCATGGAACTCAAAAATGAATTCTTTGTTGCAAGCTGTTTTCTCAAGTCTAATTAGTATTGATATTGGCTGCTATGCTGTAAGTAGAGTTGCTACATATCTAACAGTTGATTACATGCAGCAGGAGCCAGAGTGCTGGTTTCCTGAAAGCATGATTGTGTGGTAACTACCATTGATTTTTCTGTATTAGAATATCTCCCACGTCGTTTTCCAGGCTATGCTCCTATTTCCAAAGCAATATTTAATCCCAAACTTACAGATTTCAATTCATAAGTATCTTGTGAGGAAGTCTAATTAGCCTTTATGACTGCATGTAAATCAGATAAATTCCTTAGCTTTCATTGTCTGTGATACGTCTCATCACTGCATATGAAGTAGTCCAGGATGATGGGATTGGACAGGCTCCCTCCCTTTGTGATACTGATAATATATAGTGGGCGTGTTGGCCCTGCAGTAGATGATGGACTGGCAAAGTCCCATCTCAGTGGAGTAGCAGTACATAGTGTGGAAGCAGAAGTCTGTCTTCACTGGAGAAGGAATTCAGGGAAATTCTAAGCTGGAGGCAGCACAGCTGACACAGCCCTGGTTACAGGCTGGGGGAAGGACTTCCAAACTGAAGGCAGGACAACACGAGTGGAGCTGGTATCTGCCCACTGCTTCATCTAATAAACCAATGATGGACACAGCTCAGTGGAAATCAGTTGTGCCACAAATTCCTGATTGAAAAAGTAATCAGCAGTCAACAGGAGTAGGGCATATTGACAGGACTCTACTGTATCTTAGAAGCAAAGTGAAATTAAGTAACATTTTACTATGAAATGGTAATTTCTGCAACAGACTGTAGAAAGACTTCAGTCTTTATAGTCTTTGCACCATGAGGTGCTGCATGTGGCCACAACTTCAAAAGAATGTATTTAAATTTCTGATTTCTTGTATCTTGTAGGAGGCAGGGGTGTGAAGTCAGAATGCCTGCCATTACTGTTGATGAAAGATCCTGGGTACTACAGTCTGATGGTTTGCCATTAATTCAGAATAATTAATGAAAAGGAAATCTCATTGTAGGGAGCAGAGATCAGGTCTAACAAAAATCCAGGAAAGACACATTGTGTAGTCATCACATTAGGAGGTGAACATTGGTCCAAAGAAGAGCACAGCAGGTGAAAGAGAAGAAGATGCATGAGCTGTTAATGTGGTCTTTTGGACAGCTTTACTTTGAAGAGAATATGTAATTTGTATGCAATTATGAGGAAAGCTGTGAACAGCCACTGCTGGAAAAAACAGGAAATTGGGACATTTTCCTTGCCATACTCCCTTCTTCTTTAAGAAGTGACAGGTCACATTCCAGTGGGAAAATTGTGGTTTCTGCTGCAAGATCTGTAAACACCCCAAAAAGTTTATGGCAAGTGAAAGAACTGTGAAATTTCCCTCTGCTCTCTCCTTTCAAATTTATAACCTGAAAAATGATCCTGTACAATGCTGTGGGAGAGATGAGCATTAAAAGCATTTTGCAGGGCAGGAAGATTTCTCTGGATTGGGATTCCTTTATGTAATGAATCTCCATCCAAGCATGACCCTAAAAAAATTATGAAAGATTTATCTTTTGATCCTTACTAGTTTAGTTCATGATTCTGTATATTTTATATCTTGCACTACTCTGCTGATGAAAGTTGATAAAGGTTGTGGCAGGGATGATAGAACAGGAGATGAAGGATCATGTATGTTACTGTTTCTTCATATTTGCATTGGGCTGGTAATGTAGTGCTCCTTGCATGTTGACTTCATGGGCTATGCATGGTTAAAGCACTAGGAAAGGAGAAGTGTCCTTGGATGGAAGTTTGAAAAAGTGCAAATTATGCATTTCTAGTTGTGAAGCGAATTGAATTTCAGAAAGAGTTGGGTGGCTTTAAAGAAAATCCAGGTTGGTGTCTTTGACAGACTCTACTTCTACAAAAGCACCCTGAAAAAAAGAGAGAAAGTCCCTAAAAATCTAATTACCTGATACATATTCCTAGCAGGGATTGTCTGTTTTTTGAGAGGGCATAATGGGAACCTGATTCTTGGCTGAGGTTTGAAGGCAGTACAAGAATATAAATATAATATTAATAGTTCTGCACAAAAGGAATGTCAGTATTATTGTAGACCTTTTACAAAGTAATCCATTCCATAAATTAACTCTTTTCTCTTTTTGACAAAGGAATGACAGGGTTGTCTTTTCTATAAATAAATATCTTGATTTGCTTTAATATTCCATCTAAATAAATTTTATCTATGTGTTAATTTAATATTAATCTGATTTTTTAATTACACTTGTTATATTTTCATCACATCTGATGACAAGCTGGAATGAGCTGGTTCAAATATCCAGATGGGAAATCAGTCCTGCCCTGAAAAGCTGGCAAATTAGACCTTACCAGTAAAAACCTGTCGATCCCAGAGCATATGTGGGCCTCCAAGGAAGACACCACACTCCAAACCACAGGGGGAATCTGCTGTTGCCAGTGGCCTCTGTGGAGAGCAACAGGAGGTTTCAGGTGAAAGATGGTGTGGCTGCAGTGTAGAAGTTATTTCAGCACTGTGATGTTGATGTATGCAAGGGAAAGGAAAAGGGACTAATTTTTTCTCTTAACTGTCTCTAATGGCCAAATACTTGCAAAGAATATGGAAAGCACTGGAATGCAGATTTAGAGAATGGGATAGCAGCCTTGAAATGTGCCTTTGTGAAAGATGTTTGGACGCGGTACATGTCATGGAGGGTGAAAGGAAGGTTACAAGTGGAAATGGAAGCAAATGCCAAGTCCATCTCTAGCACCTAGCTGTGTTCCTTTTCAGGTGCCACTCCTGTTTAGCAGCTGGCAGGGCTACTGCTGCATACATGATTTTCATAGAGCTTTAGAAAATTTCAAGGTGAAAGGTGTTAAAAATGAAAGAAGATTATTGCTACTATTATTGCTTTCCCTATGTTCTTTGTTCAGAATTATTCTCTAGAGGCTTTTCTTTCTTTTCACAGTAATTTTCAGTCCCAAACAAACCCCTGCTTTTTCTGCTCAGACTGAGATAGGACTGAGGACTGTTCTGGCTTGGAAAATACTACAAGCTGACTATGAGAATTACTATAGCATTGGAATGTGCTATAATCAGTGAGGAAAGTAAAAAAAAAAAAAAAAAGGACTACTTGATTTCCCTTGTGAATTCTACTATCATTTATGTGAGATGTAATTAATTCATCATTGAAAATCTATGCAATAGAACAAGTAAAACTTGTCTTACACTGTGCTTTCCAAAGCATAAGGGAATCTTAGCTTCATGCAGGCTTTTGTTTTGTTTTTAGGACAATCAAAGTGTACTTCTGAGTTTATTTAAGTATTCTTCAGAGAAACTAACCTTCATGGCAGCAACAGTAATCAATAGTTTGTTTTGAGTATTAATATTTTTATCACCATTTAAGATGATGGGTACATTTATAACCTGTGTTCCAGGGTGGAGCTGCTCTTCACCTGAGACTTGTCCCTAGATTTTGGTCTATAGATGGACAAATGCATGAGCTGTGTGACAGAGGGTAGAGAAGAGACACTTGGTGGTGACTGGCTGAACTGGTGACCCTCCTTATTGCTTAGCTGCCTCCTTATCACTAGTCCTGCTGGAGACCCAGGATAGCCCTGCTGTGCCATGGCAGTGGGCAGGAACCCTGGCTCTCTTGCCTGCAAAGCTGTAACCATTTTATGCCTTCCCTATACTGGGAGCTTCCTCTTGCTTGCTGGGAGGCTGAGCAGGTAACAGCACTCACCTGTGATGGGTTTTCTTCCCGTGAGGAAATGAGAGGCATAAGAATATTTTTAATACTGGGGGAAGAATGAGTAAAGGGGATATCTGTGTCCTTATACACAGGGGCAGGCCCATATGGCAATTAGGCAACACTATGAATCCTAGTTATTCCAAAATTTTTGTTCACATGATAATCTTACAGAATTCTGGTTATGGTTCTTATAACTCGCCTTTTCTTCAAGCTGTTTCTGTAACTAAAAAAGCTAAAAAGTTATACACATGGAATGCTGCTACTGCTACTACTCCTACTACTCCTACTACTACTCTTACTCCTACTGTTACTCTTACTCCTACTACTATTATTTTAAACTTCGGGGTTTTTTTTAGAAGATAGCTGGCAGTACTCAAGCCTGATGAACTTTTCTGGATATTAGCTAGCTGACCAGTAAATACTTGCATATTGAAACTAGCCTGAACCCTTCTTGTTGTCTCTTCTCCAGTCATATTTCCACGTTTAAAGAAACACTTGGGATTATTGTAGGGTTTTGCAGGTAGGAATTAGACAAGGGTACAAAACTGTAGGAAATCCATTTTATTTATAATACGTGGAAACTGAGCTTATCCTGTGGTCAGTTAATTCCAGATGCTGGGGCTTTAGTTAAAAAACTATGGTATTCACACAATAATAGCAATGAAGCAAGAAAGAAGATGCAAAGTAAAAACATGGACAAAATAATATAGTCAAAAGAAGAAAAAAAATTAGTAAAGGAAAGGAGAAGAAATATAATACCATAAAGAAAAATCTGTTATATAAAATCCAGTTTTTAGAGATATAACAGAAACTTTTCAAATAAAAACTTGTTTCAGTAATATCATAATTACACAGTGTAGGTGGAGTAAAAAAGAAATTTTTTTTGACATCTGTTTCAATTTATCCTCTATGCTGGATGCCATAGAGAAATCCCTTCAAAGGATCACTTTAGTTCACAGACAGCACATATGATTTTTTTTGCTGTACACTCCAAGACTGTATCAATAGCTGCGTACTTCATTAAAAATATGTCTTCAGAGAATTGCTCAGTCCCCTCCATATCCTTCCTCAGAGGGCTTTATTTCCTTCTTAACTCTTCCCCTATTTTACTTGGTAGTTTATGGACTGCTAGAAAGATGATGCCTTCTTGTAGTTCAGCCTTTCTGATTGAAAGTGCATGGAAAATGCAGGAGTGCAGAACAGTCATCTGCTCACATACTAGTGGGCATGCCAAAACAGACTTAATACTGCAGCAGTCAAGAGCAATGGTGGTTTTTATACTGAAATTCACAGGGGAAAAATCTAATCCTTTGCTAAATTTTAGACATCCTGTCAGAGAGCTGATGTTTCCAACAGCATGTTACACCAAACTCAGGTCTGGCATATAATTTTCTTCAAGCAATTCCTAAAGTAAGTCATCAGCTAAACTTTCTGTATTTCTGTAACAGTTGGAATTTTTCTGTAGAAGTCTATGTGTTATATTTCATGGGCCAAGTGAGCCTCAACAGTCAAATCCAAAAATGGGATATTAAAACAATATGGAAGGATTCTCTCAGAAATCTTTATCTGCTTAATTCCATGGTAACAAACCATCTATAAACATTTTTCCACCTCCTTAAAAAAGTACAGAAGAAATTTTTTAAAAAGTATTAAACATGTTTAAAACCCTGTTTCAAGCACAGGTGCTACACATTGAATCATGCACTTAATTAAGACAAGTAGCTTAATTCAGAGAGCTGTTCCTAACATTCATAGTAGCTTGAAGCTTCAATTCTAGCAGTGTTTCTTCTATCTGCTCCTAAACTACATCAGTGGAATGATCCTATTTCTGTCTACAAAACTTCATGTTGCTTATATTCTTAGCCTGCCATGGGTAACCACATCGTTGCTACTTGAAAGTTAAGTAATAAATAAAACTGAAAGCAACTTTTTTTCACTTTTTCCTTCAACAGCAGACAGTTTTCTTAATGATGTTAATAATTCTGGATGATTTTAAGAATTAAGAATTTTTTTTGTATCTGAGGAAAAAGATAAATTTAATTGAAAAAAGCAGGAGTTTGGGTTGGTTTTTTTTTTCTGTGTTAATGTTTAATGGGAAACAGGAAATTATGGTAGAGACCAGCAGGGAGTCAGAGTTATAGAATCATTTCTGTTGGACAAGATTTTTTAAGCTCATTGAGTCCATTTGTAAACCTAATACTGCTGGGTCACCCACTAAACCATATTTTGGAATTTGATGTCAGTGCAGCTACTGGTGATCCAGTCTTTTGAAATTTGGAAGCTGGGACTGATTGCAGTCAGTGAGGATTTTCTGTGTCATTTAAATACTTATGAAACTAAAGGGAATGCATCAATGGATCCAGAGCTGTGTCATGAAGGTGTTGGTATCTTGGTTTGTTCTGGTCTTTGTTCCAGAAGTCCAAGTGAAATTAAGGTTGAGGAAGGTAGGAGATACACCAGCAAGCAACCTTACCTATTAATAAAATGGCTATGCTGCCTTTGCTTTTATTTTACCCTTTCCTTTCTTGTTTTTATATGGATGTCCATTCTTATAAATCACTTCTGTGTTATCTGAATTATGGTGTAAGATCTCTCTGTAGTGCTGGGCGTTTGTTTCCTAAAGCTAATCCATACAGATAGTAGCTTCTGTAGGCTCCCATGGTTTCCTTCCCAGCTCATGAGAAGAATAGATGACTGGAAGTCCTTTTAACTACACAGTCTTTGGCAAGTGGCACCAATGCATTTTCACTGGAGTTGTGACAGGAGATCTTTATTATTTTGAAAACAATTCTCCACAATTTTAGAAACATTTAGGAATGCAGCTCCATGCATGGGTTGCTTTCTTAGGGAGGTGTTATAGGACTGTAGTTTGGGATGTTCCCTGTTGTCAGTGCTGTTTTCAGTTCTGGTGTTCACATCAGTTTTCAGAGCTGTGGGTTTTGGGACACATGGATGTCTGACCCTTAAACAGAATGAGTTTTTAGGTTTAAGTGTATTAGACCAGTAACTGCATAGAAGAACCCCTCCAGGATATTTTTTATTTTATTTCTCATTCAAAGTCTTATGCCTCCTTCTGAAAAATGAGTTTTGAGCACTTAGACTGACTTTTCTGTGAAGAAGGGCTATTCTTTAGAAAACATTGGACTTCTTAGTAAAAGATATGGTAAAATTGGTGAAGTTTTCCTCTACCTACAAAATACATGGCTAAAAATATATCTTAGGAGTTTATAATTATGCCAAAAATTGTTGCAATATTAAAGCTTTTCTATCTTGTAGTAATACCACAAATATCCAAAAAGTTCTGGTTAGGTAGAAGGCCCAGAGTTTCTGGCCTCTGTTTGAGAGATCACTCTGGAACAGATCAAATGAGGAGTGCAGCTTTTCTTCTTGGTGATGCTAGTATGAGGCATAGGAATTTCCTGCTAATGTGACCAGAAAGCTAAGTGGTATAATAAAATTGAATGGGGAAGAATAATGTCAGGGTTGATTTGAGGAATTCAGTGCAGAAAAAACCCAACTTACTGCTTACACAGCTTCTTCTTAGCTCCCTGACATCTTGCTGCAGCTTTGGAGTTATCTTTTGTGTCCCTTTGCCTGAAAAAAACCCAAAGTCCAAAGTCTGAGCTGAGTTTTATAAACTATGCAGACTTAAAAACAAAATAATATAAAAGAGGGATGAAAAAGCTTTATTAAAAAAAGAGAAATTAAGAGGAAGTACTTTTCAGAAGGGGCAGGGGGGCAGAAGCTGCGTAGGCTTGCAGAGCTCTGCAGGCTGCGTGGTGTGAGCAGTGTGTGCTCAGCTCTTTGAGGAGTGGGCAGAAGTGTTGGGTGTTTTGAGGGCCATCTGACAGGACCTGACTCAGCTGGCAGGGCTGTGTACATGCAGCCATGGTGGCACTCTTTTTCTATAAGGTTTGGACCTCTCACCCATTGTCCCCAGAGCTTTTCTTTCTCTATGGCAGCACCATGGGAAGGCTCAGATGCCATTAGACATCATTGGGGTCTCTCATGATGCTACATAACTACAGGAACAATTACCATTTATGGAATAGTGCAGACTTTCTTAAGAAAATAAACAATTTTAGAGTAGGGGGAAGTTTTGTTTGCTATTCAGTACCACACCTGTGGAAAAAAAAAATACTGAAAATCGGTGAAATAAAATGGAAAAGACAGACCTTGACAAATGACAAAGCTTTGTTGAATTACAAACAGTAAAAAAGCAACTAACCTTCTGAAACCTAGTCTCCCCAAAAATGCCCCTGGCAGTGGAGATGAAAGTAGCATAAACAATATTTAGGAAAGAAAACAAACTGGTAACATCTAGTGAGAGACTATTTTTTGCTTTTTATGTTAAAAAAAAAAAAGAAAAAAAAGAAAAGTGTGGACTGGCAGCTGGCAGGACACACCAGACTCTTCCCCATGTGCTCATTGAGCACCTCTGTGTGCTGTGTCCCAGGGTGAGCAACTGGCTAGCCTGCAGCTTCGACAGCCTTTTGGGCTCTGGGAGTTACCTGGAATGTGCCTAATGGGAAAGATAGTCAAGAAGAGCTGCAGAAACTCTTTGTCTTCTAGATTTAACAGTGGCAATTATTAATGAATTTCCACCTTACCCCCAAGTAAGCTAGTCAGGGGCTGGTTATCCCCTATCAGTCTGTTCCTTTGTCCAAGATGAGCAGGCACCACATCTGGGGGCTGGGGTTTGGTGCCAGGGCTCTCAGGAGCACTCCCCAGTACACTGACACAGCTTTGTGCCATGGCTGCGCTGGGCAGGGTCAGGGGCTGCTGCTTCAGTGGTGCAAATAGCATGTGGTGCAGCACATTTCTCCCTGATCTCTGGGCCTGTTCCTCTCTGAAGGAGGTCAATCTTGTCCCTGTTCCAGACTGGCCAGCTCCTTGTAGCAGCTGCTCTGGGATTGTTTGGCCTCCCCCAAATAATCTGTCTTTTGATGAAGTGTGACCCCCTTGATAGAAGCAGCAGTTTCATTCCTCACATTGTCCCCTGTGACCTGTGGCTGCTCTGCTGATTCATCACCATATATTATATGAGACAATTGTTTCCATGTTTAAGCCAGTAATTAGCCTTTTTTGCCATAAATCTGAGTTTGATTTCATTTTCAGCTCCACTATGCAGCCAAGACATTTCTCATGTGCCCTCCTCTTCCTCAAAAGAACTTGTATTTATTTTTTTTAAGAGAGGATGGTGAGAGAAATGAATTGGACAAGGTGTTTATGAGACATGTCAGTCTAAAAAATGCAGTGTTTTATGTTGTTTGAATATTTTTTGATTTACTACTTTATTTACTACATAACCGTTGAAAAACAACCTGACTCATCAACCCTGGGAGTATTTTTTATATAGCTGTGAAAAGATGGGTGCCTTTTGCTCTATCTGGAAGACTATCTGGCTGTTCTCAGAGTTGTTTAGTTTGAAGATTGTAAGTAGAAGATCTCTGCAAAGGGAAAGCTGCCTGCTGTCACACTTGGCAGAAAGCAGAGATTTGCAAAATGGGGGAGAGAAGTGAGGGAACAAAGGAGATATTTTCACAGTCCATATTTAAATGTTCCTTAGAAGTCTTAGCTAGGTGGTTATTTCATTAGAGCAGCAGCCAGTTATATCCACTTACCACTTTACCAAGACTAAAACTCTTACTAATGTTTTATATATATATTATCAGCCAAATGCAAGGGTTCAAGGTTTTTCATTGTTTTATGTAGCTAATCATCTCATTAAAAAGGTCTCATACTAGCCAGTTAAGCCAACTCTGATAAGCCTCCAAAGTCTTAGATGACATTTCAGATAATATAGTGTAATTTGGCATTGAGCTGTGGGAATATAATTGGGGGAGAAACCTTCAAACTCGCAATTTAGCCAGGGCTAGGAGTAATTGTAATTACAGATTTTCAGACTGAGCTATGTGAATCATTTCAGAAAGATACAGGGCAGAGCTGGGAGTCTGCTTCTAGCAAGTCATGTGTGTGAGCAGGGAGGAATTAGGAGCTGTCTGCTGCCCTGTTTTTCTGCAGGTGGTGACAAGACGTGGCTGGAAAATTTATGCCTGTGTCAACCTGCAGACAGTGATAGGAACTGGACACTGGCTTGAGACCACTGGCAAGCAGGCAATTCTATGGATTCCAGTTTTTGGCTAAATCTCTGCATGTAAAGAGGCAAGAAGAGACAGTGGCATGCTTTCTCTGGTGGGGCACAGTGTTGCTTGGAGTTGAAACTTGAAGAAAATTATCAGTGGAGAATGAAAAATGAGAAAATTATCTCTGGGAATGACTGGACTGGGCTGCATGCTCTAAGGAGATTGGCCTGAGGTAGAGTTCTCATTTCTTTTGAGCAATATCTAGAATCAGTGACATCCAGAGATCTGGGGGCAGGTACAGCCAAACTCCACTAGTTTTTTTATTGTGAAGACATGTAGATGTGAACGTGGTCCAGTGGTGGACTTGGCAAGGTTAGATTTATGGTTGGACTCAATGATCTTAAAGGTCTTGTCCAACCTCAATTATTCTATTATTAAAGGGAAAGAAGACAGACAGGTGACTTAAGTCCATCATGAAGATCATCACTTGAAGGATTTGTCTGGCAGACATTATCTTGACAACAGATTTATGCTGCTAATAATAGAAACCCTATGGAGTCTTTATTCCTCACTTAAGAGGGAGGAAGGGAAAGGGGAGAACACCATGTTGGAACTTCTGCAAGCAACTATAGAGTAAGAAGCAGAAAATATTTGGCTGCAGAAGCTGTTGCAAAGCACACCTTGGCACTCCATATCTATCATACGTGCAAATTTGCTGTTGATATATATGGAGAGGGTGATGACGCTTTTTGAATGGAAACTCTATATTTTCCAGGCTGGTGAAAGAATATGAAAAATCTGAGAAAAGTCATGAATACCAGTAGCTGTGAATGTCATGTTTTAGATTATATTTAAATCTGTCTTTCCATTTGCTGTGTTCACAATGCTCGAGACACAGAAATTAATCACACATTGTGCTGCCATTTTTTATTTGTCTTTTTCTAAGATAAGTAGTGTTTGTTAGCTATGATGTAAGGCATATAAACTCTCATATGAAGCTTCTGATGCTAGTTTACCTCTTTAGCTTTCAGGAAGATGTCACAAAGGTAGTTTTATTGGGTTTGTCTGCATGTAATTTCTGGCGACCTATCCACTCCCTATCATCATTCTTTATTTTCAGGGCAGTACAGAAAATAGCTCACAGGATTCTTCTCAACTGATCTTTTATATAATCTGTTTCCAACTCTTGCTGTTATTCTGGTCTTAAAAGCCAGGATCTCTTTATGATTCTTCGCTGGTTAAGTTTCTGTTATGATTTCTACTTTTCTTTAAAAATCTAATTACTTTTCTTCAAAGCAGTGGATTTTCAGTGGATAATTCTGCCATGTCTAGATTACCCTGCCTTTCTGCAACTTTTTTTTCCTAAATGTGAAAGTTCTTGATTGTGAGATCCATAGCACCAAATTCATCATTAAATAAACCATTCTAGTTCATAATTTACAGCCCTCCTGCTGGTAATCCAGATATACTTCTGTCATGTGAACTCATGTGTTGGAACTACTGTAGGAGCAAGGTTATTTCTGTTTGAAAATGGCACGTCTTGTCAACCAGCTCGATCTTCTGAAACATATCTGCAGTCATCCCAGTCTGGGAGCTCACAACCTATAGCCAAAAATCCGAGTTACTTTTGGCTCTTCAAGGGCAGGCAGAAGAATAGAATGAGACATTTCTAATTGTAAAATGCTTCTGCATGACCACAATCTGACTTCTGCATTTGCCAAATGTTTCCTTTGCAGCAACATTTCATTTTTGGGTAACATTCCATTTCAGTTAACTGTGCTGATCAGCATCTTGGGTCTCTTATTTCATGAAATAAAACTTAACAGAAGTTACAGCTACTTGAAAGGGAGAGAGGAAAGACAGTAACTTCTGCTTACATGAATTGGACAATTATCTCTTTAACAAAAAGAGGAATTTAGTGTTCAGCTTTACAAATATGGTAACAATTATTTATAATCATGAAACTGATTTGAAATGCTTACTGAGTGGTAGATGGTTTCATATTCATTGCCTTTATTGTCCTGTCTTGCCCATGAATCAAAGCAGAATTTCAGGGCTATCTTTTCTGCCTGGTTCATTATCTACAGACTGTGGCATATCAAGAGAATGTGCTTACTTTCATGTAAAGTATAAAGAAATCAAACTTCAAGCTGTTTCCATTTTGAGGATTTAAAACAGGGCCCAATTCTTAGTTTTTTCTCTTTTTATTTTTTCTTGCAAAGTATTTCACAACATTAATAAGGATTTCTGATAAGCAGCATTGCTACTGATATTTCCAGACACAACTGATGAAAAGTAGTACTAAATTGTTCATTAGATTTGGTTCAGATAATTTCTGTGTGAGAAGTGTATTTATGGAAGACTGGCTTTCCCCAAAACATGGTACTCTTCAGGGAATATTTTGGTGCGTCGGGACATGATCAGGTTTCTTGGCACAGAGCCTGCCGTGGTGTGCCGTCAAGGGAGGAGTTAATTCTTATCTGAAGTAGAGCATATGCTTTCTTAAATAGAGAGAAAGGTTTGTGTTGGTGGTGCCTACTGCATTCCCTGACTACTGTGGCAGAAATCTCCTCAAAGTTAGCGAACCATGAACCCCAAGTTCTCTCCTCTCTCTACTCTTATACTGTCAATCCTTAATCAAGCTGTGCTTCTTCAAGTGCTTTCCCATTTGATATTCTAGGAGTTTCTCCTCATTTTATATCAAGCTAACTGGTCTATGGTTTTCTGTTATGTCTCCAGGCACTTTTAAAATAACTTTGTTATGTTAGCCACTTTCCAGTCCCCAGGGGTCTCTTCCGAACTAAATGAACTTGTGAATGTGCCTGCTAATTCCTTAGTTTCTCTCTCCACTTCCTTAGTAGGTTTAGATATTTGTCTAGCCATGGCTTTTAAGACTGTCAAGCATTTTTGTAATACCACTACCATTAGAGACTTAACAACAACAAAAAATCTTTCTCCTTCAACAGCAAACTCCTGACCCCTTCATATAAAAGGTAAGCACAATATATCCGTCACTTTTATTTTGTTTTTACCTCATACTATTAAAAAGGATTTGCACTCCCTTGTCCTTGTTCATTGCACAGTAAATCTGCTGTGTGTGAGGAAGCAGTAGATATAACAGGGTAACTTTCACTGTACCTCGTGGTGTTTACATTTTGTTTTCCTTGTTGTGAATGAGCAATGCTGTGAGGCAGGAGTGATCAGTGACATTCTCAGTCACCCCAGCCACCTCTGTGCCACAGAGCCCCGGTGCCACCTGCTCAACAGTGCCTGTCACACCCAGGCTGGCCCCTGCCTGGGGAGGGCAAGGCTGCCCAGGGCCCTTTCAGTGATGAGCTGGGACAAGGCCAAGCCCTTTGTGGGAGACTGAGCTGAGTGTCACACCATGGGGTGGCCTGTCTAATCCACTTATACAGACTTCTTTTAGAAAGTTATTCCTATTTTTTTAAAGTTTTTTTAATTTAAGCTCATGAATATATTGTTGCATTTTTTATTGTCACTTTGAGCCTAATTAGATATTTCTTTTCATGGATTATCTTTTCCTCTTTGTGCTCTATGAAGGGTGTATGTTACCAATGTAAATATCAAAGATATAGTGTAAAAATCAAAGTTACAGTTGCTTGTGAAAAGTGTACTGGCATAAGCCACAGCCATGGGTTCTTATGATGGACACCTGAGCATTATTTTACATACAAATGTAGGGGAAATAACATACTGGTGAGAAATGGCTGGCAAGAAGAAGTAAATATAATCTGTCTAATTCAGGCAAAATCTGTTTGATTTTCTGAATACCATTTAAATGTAAGAGAAAGCTCGTATGTGGCTATGGTAAAGATATCCTGAAGTATGGATTGCTTTCTATAAGCAATTTCTCATACTCATTAAAAGCTATTAATTCTTACATGTTTTTCTTTCTGATACTTGTACAATTATACTTTTGTAATATGATGACATTGATTCTTGCAAAAACATATTCCATATTTTTATTCATCAAAGAGACAGGGGAATAAATCTACATTTTTTTTAATGAATTGAGGCTACAATGGAAGGATGAAACATACCAGAAAGACAAAGAAATAATGAAATAGTGTCTACAGATAATCAAACCATAGCCTTTAAATATTAAAACTAGGTTCCTCTTGGAAATATTCAAGCAATATGTTTGCAGGAAGCATTTTGAAAAGCAGAAAATTTCCTACATTACTGAAGAAGGAAAAGAATAAAGGGGTGCAGTTATAAACAGAGGGTCCTGTGTAACTCTCCAGTGAGCACCAGGATCAGAGAAAGTCCTTTAAGTTGTGGTCAGTATATCTAAAAGCACTCCATCACAGGAGTAACAAGTCTTTTCATTCCTGCCTGTGGTGCAGCTACATCTGGAAAAGTGATGTAGGTTGTGAAAAATGCAATGTCTGGGAAAAAAAAAGATTAGAAATTGCATATGCCTCTCATCTTATGCCTCCTTGTGTATGTCCAGCATTCTGCGAACATCTAAGAACTGGGTCTGAATCTGCTTATTGTCATTGTCTGGGCCCCAAAAAACTTATGAATGTATATTAATTGACTTAAAAATCTTCCTGCTGTTTTAAAATCTGAACAGGATTGAGCACGTTCTAAATTTCCAATTTTTGTGTTAGCTTTTTTTCTCTTAAAGGGATAAATAGGACACAAATATCTACTTCTGCACATTTTTAAGTGAGAATCTTGCCCCCTATTCCCCTATCACCAGTACAGGGACAAGGCAGTAGGATAACAGGACACTGAGCCCCAAAATCCTTCTTTCAGAGCCCTGTGCTGGGTGCATCCCATGCTGGAGGCCCCTGGGCAGGTTAGCTCCTCTCCACATGCTGCTGGCAGGGTCTGGGGTACCTTTTTGGGGTTTCTGCCTGCAGGACACCCTCTCTGTCCAGCTGCCCCTTTCACCCTGTCCCTGATGTCCCACACTGCTGTCACACCAGTGTCACTGCAGCTGTAGCCATAGCAGGCCCAGAGCCTCTGCAGCCCTGGCAGAGAGCCCAGCCTGGGCTCCAGCTGGGTTAATTTTATAATTTCTCTGATTGTCCATGCATTACTCAACTGTCCTGTGCAGCAAGGATGCGGCCCCAGAGCTGCCAAGTGAAAAGCCCTGGCAGCCCCATTTAAGCACATTTTACAGGATTTCAGGCAAAGGGAGTTTGAATGCTGGTTGCTGTAAGCTGCAAGATTTCCAATAACTGCAAATGTATCCCCACAATCCATGAGAACACAATTTATCTCTTCAGTTTACCAAAACAAATAGGGAATTGGCCTTGAATTTTTAAAGAAAAAGAACACTTAATAATTAAATCAGTTAGATTGTTTCATATCAATACAGGATTGCTCTTTTTTTTTTTTTTTTGCTACTTAGAAGTGGATGTTTTTCCTTTACTTCTTACACCTGGATTCCTTGATTTCCCAGTTTAGCATTAAAAAAAGTAAATAAATCTGGTATAAAGGCAGGAAGATGTTGCAGTGGTCCCTCTGCAATAACCGGATGTCTATTTGAACTCAGAATGGAACACACTGCCTCAGCTAATGGCTGTTGACCAGTATGATGTGAAAAACCTTGCCAGAGATGAAGTATCAATTCAGAGAAAATATTATTTTGTTTGGGGTTTTTTTGTAATTTCTTCCTGTCTTTTGCCATTGATGGATTTCTGACTCTTTGCCAGCTCATGTAGTAAACAACCAAACACCACAACAAAAGAACTATCTCATGTTGAAAGTTTAGAAAAGACAAATGCATAGAGTTTTTCTAGGCAGGGAATGAGGACAGAAGTTAGAATCTACTCAATCTGAAGTTAAATTTAAAATATGAACATTCAAAATGCCACTAGAGGCAGTGGGATGTAGAGGGGAAAGTATCTGAGACTGGTAATTAGGGAAGACATGGCCATTGGGACTACCAGTTATTTTCAGCAAAAATATTGAGCACTTTATTTGTGTCCAAACGTAGTATAACTCTGGTTATAGAAAGCCTGTAGAAGTTTGATTTATCCAGGGTGGAAATGGGACAAAGAAAAATAGGAGTGGAGGGCAGAAGACTGAGGGAAAAGTGGACTAAGAATATGGATATATGAAAGCCTGGTGAAATAATAAAGAAAAATAATGCAATTTGAACTTTTTGGAACTGTTGAAATTGGGCTTAGAAATGTCTACAAAATATAGACAGTGTGGTGAATCTTAACTGGAAGTGATGAAAGAAAGTGCTGGTCATTCCCTGCAAAGTAGCACCCTCAACTTGGGGACTGCATTCTGTGAATGCTCCTAATTCTCTTAGCATGAGGTTAACTAATTCAGTTTATATCATACTGTGGCCTTCAGCTAAGATACCCATGTGTTATTTATAATATTGTGAAGGTTGGTGCTCACAGGAGCCTCTTGGAAACATTTACACATTTAAGTTTGTCAGGTACAGAGACTTTAGAGCAACAGTGTCTTCCATTCATTTATTTTAGCATTGAAAGGTTGGTAACACAATTTTAATGTTGCTGAAGAGTGCACAAGGTTTCATCAGGTTCACAGGATTTTTGATGCAGTGTGTTGTTTCTCATTTAAGTAAAATACTGTTGGGGATGAGAACAAATGAAAGTGAAGTACAAGTTTTGAACTGTCTTGTAACTGAACTGCACATGCTTTCAGTGATTTTGAAAGTACATTTGACGCATGAATTCTGTTAAATTACTTAATCTGCACAAATATTTTTATATGTTAAAATTTTACTACTTATGTGCTTTTTGGTTTGAAGGATTTTTAACCATGTGTATTTGAAACCATGTTCTCAACACTAAACTATATATATTTGCCCATTTTATTTGGTTTAATTCCTTAAACTAACTCCAGAATGTCTTTTCAAACCTGTTGACTCTGTCCCAAGTCCAGGAAAATGAATGCTTTTTTTATAATCCCACTGTTGTGCCAATTGGAGAAGTAATTGAAACCTCTCATGGGCAATAGACTAGCAATTTTACATACCTCTCTTATCTGTGTAAACATTTCCTGATCTGCTTTCTTCTCTATCCCTTGGGGTCAATAACAGTTTCTTACGATCTCTTTTTTTTAAAATAGTCATATCACTCCCTCCCTCCCTTCCAAAACTGTGAGCAGAATTAATGAATATTTTCTTTACTGTTCATTTTTCACTCCCTTCCTTTTCCTTTTATTGTACCCTGCTCTCCCACTCATAGGAACACTTGTGGGTTTGGTTTTTTTTCTGTTGGAACTGGACAGCCACTAACTAATTTTTGTAACCTGAAAATACTTATTTGCTTTCATAATGAAATTTTCATTGCTGTTTTTGTCTTTATTTCCCGTCTTAAATGTTTCAGAGAATTACTGTAAAAACCAAAGAACTGAAGACATTGACATAAGCCATCAAGTTACTCTCTTCTCAATAAGCATATAAGACTCATGTTCTTTCTTCCATGCTAAGGATGGACAGCTGGCACATGACTTTGACTCCTGACTAATAAATCTGAGCACACAGTTGATTATCAGCAAGTTATAGGTGACAGTAGTCTGACAGTGTCCATGAGAAAACGGTTATCATACCAAACTGTGTGCAAAATTTCTGAATTGACAAAGATAAAAATTTCAACAAAGATGAATTTGTGATTTATTTGCTCAGCCTGTGGTTTGTTTGGGATTTGTCATTCTTGACGGCATCATCAGTTTGAGTTCTGATCATTTGCATGGCTCTGGGCAGACGGCTTCTCTGCCTGTGCTCAGCTCCACACCTCCAGCTCCTGATGCTGAAACTCATGGGATTTCCAATGAGCTTTGCTGGTTTGCCACTTCTTTCCTTCCTCATTGCTTGATTTTTCATATATGGGTATAATTTAGGATGCTGAGGGGTTTATGAAAACATGAAAACTCATGGCCAGCTTTATCTAGTCCTGATGACAGCAGAAGCACACCAGTGGCTCCAGCTGTGGGGAGGAAGGTGCAGGAAGAGCATCAAAGAACAATAACTCATGGGAACCTGACAGTCTTTCTGCTTCTCCTGTTGCCAGTGCCATGCTTCTGAGTACGGTTCAGACTATTAATGCACTAGATTAAAATAGATCAGGGTTTGCCCGTTTTATTGGGGCTTGTAAATCTTGTTAATGGTTATAACAATAAAATAGCTCTCCTCCTTCAGAATTTTCTGTTGGAAACTGTACTGAGGCTGCTGTGTTACTAATACTTTCCTGGACCTCAGATGCTTTCACCAAGAATAAAATGGTCAAGTCATTTACATATATCGATCGGGTCACATTTAGTATAAGACATCATAACATTTATGATCCTCATTTAGTTAATTATAGATTTTATTAAAACAGTTAGAAAGATATTAAAGTATATTCTGAACTTCTTACAGATATTGAATTTTAAGGCAATAGAGTTGATGGCTTTTACAGCTTTCCAGTCTTACAGCAGCATGTTGAATTGAGAGATGAACTGGATGAGACAGTGCCTTGAGCTGGTTTTTGTAGACATTGAGCTGTGCTATGAGGGTGTAAATGCTGCCACATCTGAGCTTTACACCTGCCCCATACAAGTTTGCATAACTGCAAAAGTTGTGCAGTGGATGAGATTCAGCTTTTAAGAGCTTCAGCCTGCAGACCTTTGTAAGAATTGCATTAACCACCTCAGGAGGTTTTTCTTCAAATTCTCTCATTTTAACCACCTACATCATTACTTCTAGTTCTTGTGTGTATATATAGATCATTTTTTGGATGCAACTTTTAATTGCCAGTTCAGCTGACTGCAGGACTACTGAGTCATAAATATCATTATTTTTTTCCAGCATTTTTATTCAGGCAGGAAATAACACTGGGTTGTGATGAGCACTAGAAAAGTTTCTCTCATCAGCCATGAGCTTTAAATTTGCATTTATATCTCCATGTGTGTTTTCATAGGGTGCTTTTTATGCCCCATTCTTAAAAAAAACCTGTGAAGGCTGTTGCTGGTGGGAGAGACATTGTATTAAGGTTTGCTTCAAATTCATAGTGAGCAGGAAAAGATTTTGCAGTTCTGTTAGGGAAAGATTGTGGGAAGCTGTCTGGGTTACAAAGACCTAAGATAAACCTAATGACTCAACCATGCAGTGCTTCAGGGCAGGATGGGAACAGAGAAAGGAGAAATGTGCATTCAGGCCCCAAATGATACTTAATAGCTTTCATGCCAAAAGCTGTAAGATGCATTCTTTAATTCTTTATTTTTGTTTCCCATTTTTTTACCATTATTGCACCGTAATAAAGCAGAGAGCTTCTTCTTCATAAACTAAGTTTCAGTATATCTAAATTTCTTTCATTACTCACTCTACTTTTTCAGAGAATTCTATTATATTAATCAAAATTTGCACTTACAGAAAGTTATGCTGGTTTGCGCCTCAGGTACTTTATAATGACATCTGTAATGACTTTCTCAACAATTTTCTTAAGTACTTAAGTGAGGATCATGAGTTTATAATTCCCTGGATCATCCTTATCATCTTTGCCATCTCTACAAGAACATTGACTATCTTCAGATTCTTATTATTATAGCTGTAGTGATAAATTAAATCACTTTTATTTGGGGGTTGTTTTTTCCTAGGAAGTAATTCAGCTAATAAGAGTAGAATATTTTAGTTGGAAAAGACTTAGCACCATTATCTAGTCCAAGTGACCAATTCAAATTTGCAGGCTGCATTCCACTGTAAAATCAGTCGTTTCTTCATCTGCTGTTCAGTTTTGCATCAAACAAAGAATTACTAGGAGAAATGCTGTGCCTATAAAGCTGAAATTCTGATTTATTCAGTCATTAACAAAAAAAGCCTCATGCCATTTCAATGATAATAGAATGAAAATCCAACTGGTGTTTTCTTTCTCAGACTTGTTTTCCACAGAGATTGCTGCTCTTAGGCAAACACCTATTTAAACCTTTGAAATGTATAATCTTAACTTCATACAGCTCTAGGAGCCTAAATTTGTTAATGTTTCATCCCTACTTGCAGCAGTATTACAATTTAAGTTTCAGTAATATAAAAAGCATTTGTGGAGCAAATACTAGGAAAATATCTTTCTTGGAATGATGTTACAGGTATGAAATAAGGTTTAGGGTTTTTTTTTTATTATTATCATCAAAGCTTTTCTTTGCTGCTGCTTTTCAGCCTGTTAATAAAAGAACTTGATATAAATCTTATGAGATATAGCAGTAGGTGGTCAAAAATCATTCCAATGTGTTTCTTCTACATGCAATTAAGAAAAAAGGAAATCAAACATTCCAGCTGCAGTCATAGATGAGTTAACCTCAAAAAAGAGCTCTGATTATTGAAAGCAAAACCAATCAACATTGCAAACTTAGTGTGATAATGAATGCTGATATTCTTGTGCAGCATTAATAGTCCAAAACCATTAAATAGCGTGACTGCTTGAGGATTGTCTAGGTAGGATTGACCTTGGTACAGCAAGGCATACAAAGGCTCATTTTCACTTTTTTCCCATTTCACTGGTCAAACTTGCAATACGTGTCTGGTTTGTGTTTCCCCTTAGATTTCTCCCAGACCTGGTGGTTTTACTGAAGCTTTTATTCATTTAATTAGGCTACTATGTCCCAACAGTGGCTCATAAAAAGTATCAGAAGAGATGGAGAAAACATCCCCCATGGATTGTAGAGCGAATGTGCAAGAACTTTTCTAGGGCAATAGTGTGAGCTGGGGTCACTTGTGAGGTGGAGGGTGGAGTGGCCTCTGCACAAAAGTCTCCTTGTTTCTGTGAGTCTGGGTAACACTGCTGCTTTCTCTGCTGCCAGGTGCAGCTCTTGCCAAAAACCTATGTCTAGCATGAGGTGCTGCTGAAGAGGAGAGAGCCACCATGCTGTGCAGGACCTGGCAGGGGCTAACAAACCTCTCTAGCTGGCAAAGTCCTCCTAACTGCATCCCTCTGAACTATGACCCATGGGCATACAACTCGTAAGCCCATCAAAAGCCTATCTCAATTCTTGAAAGAAAAAAAAAAGCAACAGAAGACCTCTTGTTTGTGAGTGCAGGCAAATAAGAGGGCAGTCAGCATCATGAGCCACAGTTCAAATTTTAGGTGACTATGCATCATCCTCTTTAGAATTGAATGAATATAACTACCTACTAAAACAAAAATACCAAACCAAACAAAAACAAACCCAAAACCAATCTATCCCCTGGCCTTTAGCTTATGGCTTAGCTAGAGGTGGGTTTATTTTATTTACCTGGGTTTTTTTATTACTGTATTTGTGCTATGATTCTTTTATGCTAGCAGCATCTTATGAAAGTCCTATATTTTGAATAAGTGTTGGCCTAAAATAATGCTGAAGTTTTGATTTATTTCTCTGTGATTCTTTTTCAAGTGCTGTATATCACATTTTGGTGTTCATTTACCTTTGCATTCTTTTTTGAGCCACTGGCGCTGAAGTTGACAGATGAGAATCAAATGAAGTGTGCTAAGTGTTGTTGCTGTAGGCTTTCTTCTCCCTACATTTTGTGGTATGATTTATCCTGGTAATACATCATGTGCCTCATTTTCCTTTATTTATTTTATTTAGTGTCTTCACAAATAATATCGTTTGCCCATCTACCATTAGTACAAAGCAGTTGTAAGTTAATTAAATAATCTGCGTAACTCAACTGTCCCAAATTTGATTAGGAATGCGTGTTGTACCAAACCACTTACTACAGATGAACCATATTTATTAAGAGCTTTGAAGGATATTTGCTAACTATGGTAAATTGTTGTGTGTAGTATTTGCAAGTATTTTAATGAAATGGTTAAAAATGACTTTTTTATATCTCAATCATGGTTGGTGTTTTATGTTTTAAAACTGATAATTTTAGATACTATTTTGTTCTGAGTCACTGGCATGCGTCCACACAAATGCCTCTCCTCTCTCTCCCTTAAATGAGATGTCTTGTGAGTAGGAGGTATTGAAAGATAACCTTCAACTGCATTAAAAACTAGGATTTAGTGATCCCCCTCATTATGATTTTGGATAATAATTTAGGGTGTTTTTTACTACTAACTGTTGTGCATAAGATGTTTAATTACTATTTCGCCTCTTGGTGTGGCAACTGCATTGCAGTGTAATGTGATAATATAATATTGAAGTGCATATTTGAGCCAAACCCAAGATGCAGTCACTCTGGGGGAGTGAGGGAAATTCTTACGTGTTAGTGAGAGTTTGTAAGGAGATAGCAAAAACTACTATTCATGTGGAACAGAGTTTAAAACAATGGTACACTCAGATAAAGGAAGTTAACACTATAGTATGGTATTTTAATGGCACGTGAAATATCTGATACATATTGAGACTTTTGTCCTGGCAGTAAAAGCTGAACAAAGGTTAAAAATGACAAAGGGAAATTCTGAAATGCATATGCCGGGAAGTGGCTGAGCTAGATATAAAACACTCAAATGTTCTGGACTGGCAATCATGTTTAAAAAAAGAGTAGTTGAAAGAACACACTGGACACACAGGACAAAGCAGAGAAAAGTTGGGGAAACGATGAGAGGTGGAAAATAACATTGACAAAGGAGAAGATCAGGAATGTAGAGGTAATATTCCTTGGGAATAGGAATCATACAGATACAAGAAGAATTAACAACATCTGAACCAAGGTCTTTTTGTGCTATGGATGGCCAAGGGATGACTATTTAGAATTCCCTAGGAATGATTCATAGTCCCACTTCATTATGTCAGATTGGTAGGGTAATATATGCTGGCAGTCATTGTACCAAAGACAAAATGAAAATACAGTACTTAGCTGAACAAATCTATTGTTGATGTCTAAAACAACTTTTTTTTCACCCCCTGAATTTTTTCCTTCTATTTAATTCTCAGTTTAAACCATCTGGGCCAGGCTTCAATGCTCGTTCTGGGTAGTTTGAATATGTGCTCCAAATACACCACCTTGCCATAGCTGTAATGTTTTTTTCCTCCTATCTAAATGTGTGTTAAAAGAGCCCAGAGGACATTGGTACATGTAGGTCGTAAATAGCACATGCTAATAAAACTGCATTCAGCAGTGTTGCATAATGGAATATTAAAAGGAATTACATGTGCTATTCATTTTAACAATGTTTTATCTAATTTTTTTTTAAAAACATTAAAATTTCTGAGCGGCAAAACATTCTGATTTTGGCTTCCAAAAGAAATTAGGAATATTCTTTATTTTTTCTCTTGAACTAGCTTAGCAGAATTATGGAATCATTAAGGTTAGAAAAGATCTGCAAGATCAAGACCAGTCTTTGATCATAGCTGGGTAAAATCAAGATTAATTTAAGGTAATTTTAAACTGATTTTCTTTTTTTTGCATTTCTCCATAAAAGGTTTGAGAATCAAAAGTAACCAAAAATTTTATGAATGCCACAGCAGGCAGAGGTGCTTGTTCCTTGACAGAGCACTAACAGCTCTGCTGTATGGATGGTGTTTATGAAGTTTTGGCCTTTCACCAGTATATTAACAGCTGAGGGTGAAGAAACAAAACTATATTCAGGAAAAGTACCTTGGCATATTTGAAGTCCTCTTGCTAATGGTTTATAATCAATCCTGATTTTGAACTGCTGTTTGATGGGATTCCAAGTACTTGTGTGTACTTGTCTGGATATCTATGTGCATGCCTGCATGTGTGTGTATATCTATTTTATCTATATGCACACAGAAAGACCACTGGACAGGGGATTGATTGCATATGTCTACACAGACAGCTCTAGAAAACATCTGCATTATGTAATGGAATAACAGACTGAAGGTAAATTCCTAGAAGGAAAAGGACTGCCTTTGTTCCCCTGTGGATGACTGAAAGAAGTTCTGATGAGGTAATGCTGGACATGATGAGTTCTTTCTCTCAAGACAAGTTTAAGCTCTCAAAAAGTGTTTCTCTTTTACAAAGAGTAACTCCAGTCCCACAATCCATTATGTTAAAGTGAGGTCTTTTCTCTATAACAGTCTGGAGCAATATTGTAAAAATGGTCTTGAATAAAACAGAAATGGTTTTAGCAGATTTTCCTGACTTTGTACAGTCTGTATGTTTATAACAGGCAATATTTTCCCTATGATATATATTTGCCAGCATGTATATAATGAATCATATTACTGTTTACACAATTTCATTAAAAAAAAAAAAAAAAAAAAAAGAAAAATTTAGTTTTAGGGTCTAAGATTTAGATTTTTGGTCAGCCACTTGGCATATTTCCGTGCAAAGTACAAGAAAAAATTTAAACTTAACATGTATGCCTTGCTAATGAACCCTACATGCAAAAATTTAATGCCACCTTGTACCAAATGTATGGCATCTGAAAACACTGAGTACCATAAAATACCCTGCTGAAAATAGTAATAGAGAATTATAATACATACTCAGCAGGCAAACACTAAAGCACAATTTTCTTTACTCTATAAGCGCTGCAGTCTTATGCATAACACCCCCAAGACAACTCTAATACAGTCTCTGCCACCTATGGTTCACATCAAGATGGAGGTCAAGGTGTAGAACTATTTAAATCCTTACTCCAAGTTATTAGCTAGAAAAAGACAAGGAGGAAACGTGCAGTGGGGATGTGTTCTACATGACCAGCATGAAATAAATTTTTACTTATAAGTGGTGATAGGTAAAACAGAAAAGGAAAGCATCTTGCAAGCCATTAGATTGTTTTAGCAGAGCTTCAGCTCTCCTTATATAGCCTGCATGAAATCATATAATTTAAGAAGGAAAAAAAAAGAGAGAGCAGTTGTAAAGGGGATCGTGTGTTTAAAGACTCTACTAGTAAGTACAGATGAAGGTCTGCTAAGATATTTGCATTATACTTTTACTTTCACTGGTTTCTTTGTGTGAATATTAAATTCACATCACAGTCATCACACAGTGAATTAGTGCAATACCTGTCCCCTAAATTGCTTGCATTTTGTAACTACCTTACTTTCTATTTTTGTTATTGTACTATACTACTTTTTTTTTCTTCTTTCCATAAGAAGAAAATTAAAAAAGTAGCGTGTGTAATGGAGGATGGGTTAGTGAATGGAAACAGGAACAATCATCCTTTTCTTGTGAACTTATAAATAAAGCAGTTGTAAGATATGTATTTCAGACCAAATATTTAAGTAATTTACTTACTGGCAAAGCATCAAAATTTCTTCACCGTCCCTGCCTCTGCTTTCTCCCTACCCCCCCATAAGATCTTCCCCAGCAAACTATCATTGGTGAAAAGAGAACTTTTAAAGGGAACCCTATATGTGACGGTAGTGATATTGTTGTCTGGCATGAAAACTGGAATAATAATTCCAATTTAGCTTTACAGTGCTCTATACCAGTAATACATTGGATAGAGTAAGGGGCCTGGCTGCATCACAGAGTACCCTAGATGGGCAATTCCCATTTCAAAAGTGGCATTTTTTTGCAAAGCTCAGTGCCTCTACACAATCAGTTAAAAAGATCTTGTATTTATCATTCTGCTTCTATGCTCACCTTTAGTGAAATACTTGGTTAGGGGTGTATTCACTTATATGTCACTATGATTTTATATTTGAGTTCTTACAGTTTCAGGCTCCAGAGCTCCCAGTGTAGCTCCTGCACACTACATACTAAGAGACATCTGTGTCTGAAGGTAGAAATCAACTGCTGCTCTAGAGAAACTTTTAAGTTTCCTTAGGAGAAAGTTTTCCCATACTTTTTTCCCATTTGCTCCCCAGTATATAGTAATGGTATAGAGGAATCCAGGTCACTGGGCATTCCAGACCTATAAAGAAAGCTCCTAAAACCTAGGTATAGAATTCTACATCCTCACAGAAGGATGGAGTGACTTGCCTTCGTGGGAAGGTTAGGGTATGTGTGTGGTGCTTGTGCACACATGCAGGATGTGTGGAAGGAAAGGCCTAAGGAGAAGCTTTCCTCCTGTGTTAATTAAGGCTGATTGGAGGCAGATCTGATTTTATTTGAAATGTGACCACTTTTTTGAGTTTATCAAAATATCATAAGCTACAGAGTCATAAGCAAATGCTGTAGTTTCTTACTTCTCTCAGTAAATGTTTTGATGCTGAAGATTCTCCCTTTCTTCTTCAGACATGGGAACTTCCCAGGTACTTGCCACTGCACCATTTGTCTAGAGAAAAAGGAAGAACAAGAAATTTGGGGTGGAAAGCCCATTTGGAATAAAGGAGGAAATCTGAAGAGACAGGTTTGCAATATTGCCTAATGGGTACAGGAAGGGCTGATGTGATTACTTCCAGCTCCTGATTGTTACTGCTTCTCCTGGTGTCACAATAGCAACAGGGTTCTGGCACAGACAAAATAGAACTATTGCCAGTGTTCTTCCCTGATAACATCCTCACCTAAAAGTCTGATGTTTTGCTTGAAAGATGAACTACTTTGCACCATTAGTGGAACACTGACATTCATCAGATTGGGTTAGGAAGGATGAGTCCTGTATGACTTCAAATGCTTGTCCCTTTATGCTGGCACTCCCCTGCTCCTTCTGTCATTCAGTACAGGTCTGACAGATCAGTTCTGTGCCCATCACTGCATATTCTTCAGTGTGAGCACTTGGTAACAGCTGATCATATCAAACCTCAGTGCCCAGTAAGTACAGTGCACTAGGCCTTTCTCTGGCCATCTCTGCCAAAGTGAATATTACTCCATTGATCTGTCATTTGAGTGGTATGAAAACTGTCATTCTGGGCTAGAATTATTGCTGGGCTGAGAACAGTCAGGGTTTCATTGCATCAGTCTCAGCCAGGACTGACAGAAATTTTTCATTTTTACTGAACTGATAAAACTTGACCAAAATTGCCAAGTGTGCACAGTTAAACGACAGAAATATAATCTCAGCCTGCACCCCAGTCCAGCAAGGGCTGTATTTGTGTACAGGGAGCTGTGTTTTCCTGGAGATGATTTGGCTTCCTTACAGCACAGAAAGTAAAGCTCAGCTCTAAGGCTTTGCAGAACCTGAGCTTCTGTGCTTGTTCGCTCCTGAGACGTAATTACAACCTCACACTGCAGTCACTGTTGAAAGCTCAGTTAGTGAAATCAGACTAAATGAAGACATGCTGCTAGAGCCTAAAGGAACCCAGTTGTCTGGTTAGAGATGTTTTTGTCTGTCCTCAGGCAGCAACAACCATAGGTATGAAGTGTGCACACCACTGACTTCCCTGCTCTATGATTTTGTAAGCAGATGTGCAAAGAGATGGATTGTTTGCAGTCTTATGTTTGACACTATAAAGGTCATTGAAGTCAAGTTGTATATATATCTATGTATATATGAGTCATATTGAATAAATGAATGCAAAAATTGACTAAAATCGTATTTAGTAAAGTATCATTTTGCTAGGAATTATTTTAATAGCTGTGATTTACTGAACGTGATAGGTTTCCTTAAAAATATTTTGAATGATACATCAGGTCAGTTGCCCTGATCATACCATGACTCATGTTTGATATTCTGCTATGATCTGTCAGTGTTATAAATTAGCTGATTATATCACTGTTTCACTTATTAAATTTAAATTCATTCTACTTTTTGTCTTGCTTAAAAGTAATAATGTAGAGAAGAAACATCATCAAAGATTTTTTTTAAAATCTTCCTTTTGATTCTGCCTTCAATCTCTGACAGGATGGTGCCCACATCAGTAATGTGCTAAGCACAGACTGTCTCAAAATATGAGAATGTTTGTTTAAAATTGGAGAAAGTAGGTTTCCAAGACAGGTTTTGTTGACAGGTTCCAAGTAGGTTTTGTTGTGTATGGAGAGTTTTTCAGTGAAAAAAAAGAGGGAACTACTCCCTCCATGCAGTCAATAGGCAACTACAAACTTAGAAAACATTAAAAATGTACAGGAGAGACAAAAATTAATGAGCTGAATCTCATCTGTTTATCCTTTTGCTACATGTGGTAATGGCCACTTATCTGACTACCTGTGGATATGAACATGTATTTGAAATGATGAAGAACTCTCCATTCCATGGTAATGACAACAACCTGTGACATTTCTAACCTTACCAGCAGGTTAGAAACTATTTGTGTTCTCTTCCATTAAGAATTTTACCCCTTCTGACACATCTGTTTAGTTCTGTTTGAAAGAGAAAATCACACTAGTATGACCTAAAACCCACAACTAAAGACTACCTTCTCCCAACTAATTTGCATATGTTTAAGTATTTATAAGCCACCTGCTGGGGATATGACTTGGATATCAATCTAATAACACCCAGTGTTCCTTAAACTCTTTGTAAGCACCAAGGCACATATGCGTTAACACTAAATGAAACCAAGCTGATAGTAAAATATCGAATACGTGATGTTTGTCTCTTTCTCTATTTTCCTCCTTTCTCTAGAGTTCTCAAAACCATCTAAGCAAAGTAAAGAATAAACACTCTTTATGGATCTCCTACCTGGAACGAGTGTGTAATATATTTCACTCAGCATGCTTTAACATTTTGCATCAGAAATGTCATTCTTCCTTTATAAGCAGGGCCACAATCTAGCTGTATTTTTAAGGCTTACAGTGGTTTTCATTTAAGCATTTCAATAGACTCACAAACATTTACCCATATTCTCTGGATTTTAAGAATTAATTTTGGTTGTGTTGTCCTTTCTTTACTTTTTTTTTGTGCTGTTGTTTTCAATTTCAAAGAGGAGGAGGTATTGCTTGATGACAAAGGCTGAAGTTAATATTGTTGTATTTAATATCCCTTCAGTGCCTACAGTGTAAAGACTGCAATCTAGATGAAATTACTGTTGATGCTAGTGAATAAGTTATTCATAGTTTTGCAGAAGGAGTTGTGCTTCCAACTCGAATGCCTCACGAGTTGTTTATTTTACATATTTGGATGTAAATTATCAGCTATTTTAATCTAGGAATATATCAGAAACAAAACTGTAGGGCAGTCTGGTTTACTGCAGCTTTGTCAAACTTACTGGTGTTCAGCTTATTTTCTCAGATTACATGGGTCAAATAGCAAGAAGATTGTTTAGGATACATACAGAAAAAATATATTTAGAGATCTAATTTAGTTTCAGACCACTAATGACAAGTGGGTTCTGTAGTTCACCAAAATACTGTTACTGTTGTCCTTGGCAATCAGTCTTTATGTAGGAAAAGTATTATGGATTTAAGGCTTTATTTCAGTGCCCTGTAAATTCTCTTATATCCAGAAAGATGCCGATTGTGGTAAAAATAAGATGTTTTTCAGTGTATCATTAAAGTTGAATTTATGTTACAATGCATCAGATTTTTGTGTTCCATATTTAGTAATAAATAACCTGGGACTGAAATAGGTGGAGAAAGGGAAAAATATACATTTCAAACTATTTTGTTCAAGTTCTTTATGTTGTTTTTTTTTCTTCCATACTTTTCATTTCTGTAGTCCTGACGTGAGATTTCCCAAGTAGGTTATTTTGTAATCTATCCGTGGACTAGATTCTAATCTTCCTTGTTCCTAGTCTTGAATGCAAATAAATGCATATGGCAAATAACCGAGAAGTTTTTATTGCAGTAACTGTTTAGTTTTTGCTACTTGACCCATTGTACTCCAACAGATAAAAATGTCCTGGGGAAAAAAACCCTAAGGATGATGGCAGCTTCTAAAACCTTATGGAACGGATTTACATTGCAGTGCTATGTAATTTCTGAAAGCAATATTTTTCTTAAAAACTGCAGAAGCATAGCTTGAATATAATGCAAATATAATTCTATATTTAGCACAGGCCTGGCAAAACTCTACCAGGAATATTCACAGAAATATGGATAGCTGATAGAAATTTTTTACAATTTGAAACTGGTAGTAAGATGGTAGAACTTGCCATCTGATGCAAAAACATAAAGAGATTCTCTGGGTGGTTTGATATCCAAAATTTCTCTAAAGCCTAAATTGTATTTACAGTCCTTATTAAAATATACAAGAAGTGTTAATAATTAAAATTTTTGGAGCTTATTTTTTAGAGCTTTTTCTATATCCTCAAAAACTGCATTAAAATAAAAATAGTTGAGCAAGTGGGAGAACAAATACTACATGTTTTATGAAAATGTTGGTTATTAAATATCAATATTCATTTATTTATTTATATAGTTTTGTTTACATATAGATGAGAAAAAGTAAAAATATCATCTACTGGAGTAGGACATACCCCAGATTTATTTTGGCTTTTCAGAGAATGAGTATGCTTTTGGAATAGAAATAGAAATTTGGGAATTCATACTTCATGATATTAGTTATGCCTTAGTTCAGCAAAGCATTTGTATGAGTACTATACTTCACTGATTACAGGAAAACTAAATTTGAGTAGTTAAGTGCTTTACAGAGTCAAATCTCAGTTTCTTTAAATGCCAACAACCTAGACAAATGTAAACAAAAATGCTATCAGGAAAAGGAAGCTACCAGTAGCAACGAACTGTGAACAGCAGATAAATCAGTATTTTTCTTCTTGAAAAATATCATGCAATATTGTGTGGGAAAAGAGTAGAATAACAATTACTGTAGTACAATAAGGATACAAGGAAGGTTAAGGGGCTATTTAGATATTTAAATTAAGTTCAAAACTGCAGGTCATATAAAATGACAGCGTCTTCAGGCCTTGTAGTATCTCCCTATTAAAAGAACCAGCCCCAGCTGTAAATCACCACCCTGTGTTACAAGTTAATAAGTTGCTGTTAATAAGTGGAGAGGCTTTGTGGAGCCTTGAGCTGCTGAGGCTTCAGAGCCCAGAACGCAAAGGCATTGCTGGGTTACCTTGGGGTAACCTGGTGAGCAATTAGCAGCGTGCCAGCTGCTCTGACCTCAGTGGATAAGCTGTGTGTAATTTTGCCCACCTGTGTTGGCAGGGTAACTCACTACCCTTTCATCAGCTGGTAAGCAGGCTCACATCAGATTTACTGGGGGGTAATATCAGCTCCCTGGGCAAATCAGCTCTGTGAGCTGCTCCTTCAGACTAATTTGCCTCATGTTGACATTTTTGTGTATTCATCATTGGGAATCACTCGCTGTTTTGTTTTCCTTTATGACAAGTGATGAATCAGTTGACTTTTTTCCTAATTAATTTAAAATCATCTCATAATAGATGTGTTTTTTAGGTATTTGGAGATATTTTTAGAAATTAGAAGGTGTATATAAGCAGTGGAAACTTTCACTGCTTTCCTACTATGGTTAGTAGAGCATGAGGCTGGCAATAAAGACATAAATAAAATGAATATTCGTAAGTAATAAATATTAATTACACGAGGCTTGTGTTCCAATGTGCTGTTGCTTGTAACAGGTCCCACCTGCATGGCAGAGTGCACTTGTTAAATGAGAATTGCTATTGGAAAAACACCTAGTGGGATTTCACTAGAGAAAACTCTTTCATCTGCAGTAGATGTTTACTTTTTTTTTGACTCCAGCTTGAACCAAACAGAATTTTTAAGTCTGGGTTTCTTCCTCAAAGCCTGGTATGATTTAACTGATGTCTTCGATTCTAGGTATTCAGCATGCAAGTGCATGAACAAATTACCTGCTGGTTAGTATTTAAATCACACTCATAAAAAAAAGTTAATATGACAAAAGGTCATCCACGGGTAGTTCTTTTAAAGTATGCACTTATCTATAGCCAGGTCTTTCATTTTCCTTCTGGGACTCTAACAGCGGCTGTTCCATGGGATGGTTGGGGCTATGTGTGGGGCTTGGTTTTATGGGGAACAGTGCGAAGCCTATAAGGGCTGTAATGTCCGTTTAGGATGTCCCTGGTTGTCATGGCTAGACCTAGGCTGCATCTAGGCATACCTCATATATCTGTTTGTCTCAGAGGTTCCACTATATTACAAAAATGTAGTCCTTTTGCCATTAAAGATAAAAGGAAGGAAGATAATTGTTCCAAGTAATTTCTTGACAATTCCAGAGCTGTAGTGTATTAAGGGATTCCAACTCTAATACATTCTTTTATATTCCTCTTTACATTCTTCTAATACATTTCCATTTCTACATACCTTCTAATTTGCTAGCACACAACTCCTTCTGGGTGGGGAAAAAGTCACAGACTGTTTCTGGCCCTACACTGAGCACACGAGTAGAGGTTTACTGCAGGGTCCCATCTCTAACCTGCAGTGGGAAGGATGTGACTGCTCAGAGAGAGACCAGTGTTGGTTTTGTCCTTTGGCCAAGACAAATTACAGAAGCATGAAGTTATGATGACAAAAAAGCCAGCAAGACCACAAGAGCGGGCAAAGAGGTTTCAAAAAGCCCCAAATCCAAATCCCCAAACCAAACCAGGACATTAAAAAAAACCCACCCCCAAACCAATGGGGCCCATCTGTAATTTATAAGGTTTGGTGAATTCACAAAAATTTAAAAAAAATAAATTAAAATTTTAAAGTTATACTTTTACTCAGGAAAACAGTCATGCACATGCCAGGTGCATACACAAGGCATAGAACAAAGGGCAGAATATTCTGAAAATTTATAAGAAGTCTGAAAGATGCTCCATTCAACCCTGTTTGGTAGCTAGCAAGTTTTCTAACTCTTGTGATGTTTATTTTAATTTTTGAGAGAGATATGACAGCATAACTGACAAGCTGTTTCCTTCCCAAAGCTCTATCAGCTCTACCTTTTTCAAACATTTGTACTTTGATTAATACTTGCTTATTTCTGGTAAAGCACTGTGGATCATAATTCAATAAAGATGGCATTTGCTGCCATCTGTCTTAACAGTCTTTGAATAGAAAATGTGAAAGGTGAAAGGTTTACTGGTAGGCCTTATTGCCTCAAGCATACATAGAATAAGATGCATTAGATATGGTATATGGTAATCCTTGCAAAAAATGATTATCTTTTATTCCCCATCTTCTCCATCACAGCTGTACCTTTTTTAGCCATTCTTTTACCAAAACAGCTTTTTTAAAAGATAAAAACACAGCAACATTGGATTGTAGTCAGTGCCTTTCAATTGGGTTTTGTAATCAGGACTTGGAGGGTGGCCACCATGATTCCAGACTGTTCAACCACCGTTACACACTGGAAAGCAAACAAGGAAATACTGTATATGGCCTTAATGCTTATTCTGAAAGGTGAATGTTTTGGGTTGAACACCTCACTATAATACATATTTGTGTCTTTCTGGCAATTCACTGCAAGTATTAAAAATAACCTAACTAAAATATGTTTATTTTTTTAATTCGAAGTATACTTAACAGATTAGCTTCTTTCATTATTGGTGTAATTCATTGGAATCAGAATGTCTAATTTAACTGAGTAGGATCATAAATCCATGATAGATTATCTTAATAATTCTTATTCCTGTAGTGTATATGGAAATAGCCTACAGTTTAATAGAGACAGGGGACGTTTCTGGTAGCTTTAAACTAAAAAAAAAATATATATACAGCTAAGGCTTGATTTTTGCCCACTCAATTTTTTTTCTACCACCTATTTTAAGTATCATTATGGTATGAGGCAAGTCTGATTTTAAATTGCCTGGAGTGCACAAAACATGAAACACTGTTTTCAAAAGATGATGTATAAAGGCCTATGTCATTACTTTGCTAAAAATAAAGAAATCAGAAAGATCAATTTGTTCTCACTCTTAAAAGCCCAAATACAAAACATACTGCAATATTTTTACCACACTGTAGAGAAATGATAGCAAATTTCTTGTTTAAAATTGTTACTGGCCATGATTAATAGAAGCCAGAAAATAGTACCATTTCCTTTTTCATGTCTTTCGGTTTCTCACAATGGGAAAAGTATTGATACCCTCCCCTTCCATATTTTTCATAAAGCTCAAGCCAGCATTAGTGTGATCTACCCATCATAATCCTTGATGGTGCTGTCAGTGATATCAGCTTGATTCTAAGCCACTTGCTTTCCAGAGTACTCTCTAGTAACAGGTCAAAATCAGACCTAAGGTCAGGCAGTGAATCTTGAGTTGAGATTTCTTTTCTAACTGTCATGAAACCCCTAAATATCCTGCATTTTATTGTCAATTTCAAGTAATTGTCAACCCAAAATATCTGAGTGGCCTTTTACTTGATACTCTCCTTAGGCTCAGCACTATGGGAATGCTTAGGAAACCTCACTCTGAAACCAGATCCCCTTTCAGGGCATCCTCGTCTATATAGTCCCATTGACCCTAAGGGGGATGTACACTTACACACTGTTCAGCCTATGCAAAGTGGAATTAAGGTTACAAGCATGTTGCTTTTATTCTGGAATTACCTTCCTCTTCTTCCATCACTTGGAAGGCAGTTTAAATTCTTTCGAGTTATTGCATGATTATTGTGGTTTTTTTAAAATATGTTGCAAGGTGCATCTTAGCTTTACAGCCTACAGGTAATTAAGAGGGGATAATACAATGGACAGGGATACGTATGAGTTGCAGAGGCTGTTGGTGCAGTGTTGTATGAAAGATACAATACTTCTAACCCTTCATCAGCTCTCCTTCATACTTAATTGCTTTATTGTTTTGTGATCTTTAAAGGTTAACTTTTTTAAGGGTCCAAACCAAGCTTCTTTGGGCAGGGAAAGCTTAGATGAAGCAGAGATAGATCCTTTCTTTGAGTTAGTTTTCTTTTCTCTGTGTCCTAAGTTTTGGATCAGATCTAGACAGTTATTATTCAATTAAAAAGGCTTCACTAATAAGGACAGACAATGTATGGACCACAGGCAGCAGTGTTGAGACCATGTTGAGGCCTGATACAAGTGTGTGTAGCTCTGCTGATGTCAGTGGAGTTACATCTGCTTGCACTGGGTCTTCAGCCTGCAGGAAGTGTTCTGGATGTACTGAAAGCTGCGTGGTAGCAATAAATAAAGGAATTTACTCATACAAAGTGTCTTCCATCTGAGGATCCTCAAGCACTTGGCAGGCATTATTTTCTTTCATGGGAGAGGAAAGAATCTAAAGGGCTGCCCAGATATGTTTTCTTTATCCGTTTGAGAACAGCAAAGATTACGCATTGCGGGAGGGGGGTATTTTCTTTTAAAATGTAATGATATATTTAGACATTAATGGTATAATTTTATATCATCAAGAGCTGAAAATTTTCTGTCCTGCCCAAATGTATTTTGGAAAGATGATCTGTGGTATACATGAGTTTGCAAACAGCATGAATATGTTAGCCTTTGCTGCTTTATCCTCTGCCAAAAATGTAGAGACGATAGCATCTGTTTCTACTACCCACGCTATCCAAATCATTAAAAACTCACAAGAGTTGGAAAAGGAGTTCTGAAAGCTTTCACATGTCTGTCTTTGCTAGGAAAATCTCTCTCTTGTAACCATGTGTTCAGACAGTCTTTTATGCATGTGGTTCCTGAATTTCAGGTGATAATGAGTGATACCTGGAAAGGTGGCATTAAAATTTAGGTAATGAAAGATCTCAAACACAAATGAATCCTGAGTGCAGGCTTTAATAAGTGCTGCTTCAGCAAGTTTTGAAATCATAACTATACTTTTCTCTCAATGCAATGAGATGTGGAAAAAAACCCTTCAGACACATAGGTAGCTGAGAATGGGCAACAGAGTTTTCAGTCAGGCCTTGCTAGTCTGGATCTTGGATATCTGAAGGACTGATTTGTTCTCTCCAGTGCTGGAGAAAAAAAGGAGTTGACTTTAGAACATATGAAGGTTTAGAATGTATTCACTTTTTTCCCTGATAGTTTGCTAGCAGCTATTAAGAGCTTTCTAAAATAATCATAGTACATTTCCTTTTCCCCTATCTTTCCCACACTCCCTTTATTTCACCCATACACCACTGGTAAGTTATAGGTAGAAAGAACTCTATGTACTAAATAGACCAAAATACAGGAAATAGTGGTCTCTTACTTGTCTTTTCTTATTATTTTTAAACCATATTGCTCTTACACAATGCAGAACAACTTGAAAATGTAAAGAAACCAAATCCAAAGTGACATCCAGTTGTTTTACTTTCTTCCAAATCTGCCACAAATCTGTGTTTTGCTGTTGCAGAGCCTGGTCCCTTACTGTTAGTATCAATAACAGTGCAGATAATGATTTCTGAGCAAGCAGAAGTGGCTTGGGTTTGTTGGGTTTTTTGGCCTAAAGTATAGAATTTAAGGATATTAAATAGCAAAACCCCACATAATTGATACTTGTGCTATTAGATCTGCAATAATCATTTAAGGTTCACTTAGTTATGCAATAGAATGGGAAGTAGGAGGTTTGAGAAGAAAGCTACAAAAGGCACTCAAGTGTGAGGATATTTAAAGATTTGAGGAATACAAAGTAAAATCACAACTAATGAAATTAAACCAAAGCTTGTAACATTCAGCCAAACTTAGGGAAGTTAGTAAGTTATAAAACTTAAAAACGTAAAATCCTACTAATGTAGTATCTACGTATTTTTAAATGTTAAAAATTTTGGTTTTATTCTTCTTGACTTTAGTGCCCACAGGAAGGTTTCAACTGCTTTATAATATTTGATGTTATTTCATCCTGTTCTTTTCAAAACTGGCAAAATTTTCATTTACAGATAGAATTTTACATGGCTTTCTTCTGCGTCTGAAACCTAGTAATAGAAATAGGTTATATGGACACATTAACTTTATGTTAACTCCTAATTTTGTGCCCTCTGTCTTTTGATTGAATAACAAACCGTAACAGACTTTCTGATGCAAGTAACAATAGGCTCCTCCAAATCTGGACAGAAAAAAAAATAACAACACCACCCCACTCCCACCTCACCTCCACCATTTTTGCTCAGCAGTGTGAGGTGACTCCTGTCACTAGAGCCTATGCTTTATATTATAAACCAGCATGTTTTGTCGGGTCTGAAATCACTTCTGGTGTGAATGTTTATAGTTCAGGATATCTGTCTTGGGACTGAGCTGATTTCCGTACAGTGTGAGAAATTCTTTGTTGTTTTCAGTTCCAATTTCATGAGTAAGAGGAAAATACTGCAAGGCCTCTCCTGATTCTTAGTGGGAAAATGGAAACAGTCTGTTGTGCAATGTGTATTTGTGGCCTCAGGGCTTCCATACTTTCTAGTCAATTAAAAAGTTTTAAGTTAAGCAAGTTTTGTTCCTATCAGCGACAATGCAGGATATCCTGGAATAGTCAAAGAAAAATATCTCTCCAGATGAGTCACATTTTTAATGTATATTAGGTATGTTTTCTATAATGAGCTTTTCCCTTGTCTTAAAAATTGAGAGCCAGACACGATTAAGAGATAAAGGTTTTTACCTCGGTGTTTCAATAAGGATCCTCATTGGTGCACCACTTTGCCAAGGTGGAATGTGCAGCAATGCACACACACGGTACATCACCTACACAATTTATAGACCTGACAAATGAGCATATCCATAAGGGTGCCCCAGTGGGAGGCCTGGATGAATGGTGTGATATTCCCCCATCTGAGGAATTCCCCCTGGATGGGCCAAATCTCTGGCTTACAGGATATGTTCTAGAGAGGACCTTGGTTTCCCAAGATAGTGTTGGGTTTTCCAGCTTCCTACTACGAGGCCTAAGAGAATACTAGGACTATGCTAAGTTATGAAACCTAAGGAATTACAAGTATGCATGCTAAGAATAGTGAGTATACATAAAAGATATATAAAAGAAAAGGCAAAAAATCATCTTGGCATCAATAACATTGAATAACTAATGTGGTTATATTAGCCACATATTCAAAATCTGTTTTTCTTGCTGGGCCCTTGTTATGAGGCAGAGCCGTAGGAAGGTCCTGGTGCTGACCTAGCAGCAGTCCTCCAACGGTGGGATTTCCCCTCATTAAATTATATTTCCATATAATCATCTTGTAGTCATTCCCTGGACTACAGAGTAAACTTCCCTGACTTTTGTCTACCCTCAAATTAGGAACGTTTTGAGTCTTTTAATATTGAGGCATGGCAAGAAGCTGGCTTGAATTTTGGTGTCTTTTTCTTGTAAGAGAGGATTTTGCCATGAGAAATGGTCGTATCTGTCCCATGTTGCAGAACAGGAGCCTTAAGTCTGGCAATGATGGTTCTTACTCTTCCTTAGTCTCAAGAAATCTTCAGGCAATGGCTCACTATGTATCTACTATGTTTAGCATATTGTAATGGTAAAAGTTTAACAGCCTGGTGTTTCTACTAATTGTATCCTGAAGGTAGCCAACAATACTGATAATATATTTCCTGCAGGTAGGCTCCAGGGTTGATTATCCTTTGGTTTAAAAAAAAATGTTATTGTGTGATAATGCATTCAAAATGAATAAACCTGCCTGTTTAAAGTGAACAAACTATCTGGAGATGTTACACTCATCAAATTAGAACCAGCAGACTGTTTACCTGTGTTTCCTTCAGCTGTACTGCTGAATAGATATTGTTTCACAGGATTCAGAGCTGTTGTATGCAATGTGAAGATAACCCTTGCATCCTTTATTCTGAAATTCTACCCATGAAAACTATGTACAGACACCCAACATTTCCTTAGGCTCATGACAAAACATTTTTTATTGTGCCTATTCCCAAAGGAAAAATTCAGTCCACTTTTTGTGTATTTTTAAATCTTTAAAGTAGTTATGACTAAAAACATAAAGCATTGGATATAAATGTGGTAGCAAATGGGGCAACAGAATTTTTTTGTGCAATGTCTTAGGTAGCATGTACAAAATCTTACACATAAAAATGGTGGAGTGGAGTTTGAAGGTAGACCTCTACCTGCACCTCACACTGAGAGTCTTTGCAGGGAATTTCTGTTGCAAAGAGGCATAACTCCCTGCAAAGTGTCCTGAAAAAGCAGAGTTGAAGAAATGCTGAGAGGAATTAAGTAGGCACTTTTAAAATGACATGAAACAATTCAACAGGTTCTTCCTCAGCTTGTAAATAGCTTGTGGATGCATGGAGAGGTAAGATAATAGCTGAAAATAAAAGGATTTTTTCTCCTATTTTGAGTTGCCATTACGAGCCCGTGTTACTCTCCACCAATACAATAAGAGAAGTAACAAGAACACAATTTTCATTTTCCATACTGAGAAATTCACATCAATACTGTGTGTGCAAGATAATGGGTTAAAGCAGAGAAAATATGTGCTCGTTGTTCTTTCGTAAAATACCAGACATGCCCACGACTTATTGGTGTGAAACGCTGTGCGTGTCCTGTATGATGATGTAGGAGTCTCAGAGACAGCATGCAATGTGGCAGTTACTATGGTAACAAGATGTTTTTCATTAAAGGGCCATTAAAATGGTGGCATATAAATAACATATGTACAGTACATTGTCTTTGAGAGAACTGTTCTTGTTCAGGAATTGTAAGCACATGCTTTCATTCCTCTGCCCTCTTTTTTAAAATTTTTTTCCCACCTCCTTACCTGAATTCTTGTATATTTTTGATCTCACATGATCAGCCTGTCCCCTTTTTAGCACTTTGCATCTTTGAAGCTATAATGCTTGCAGACCTGATACGATATAATAAGAGGTGACTGAATAAGATGCTTCTTGCTAAGGACTACAGACAAATAGAAGTAAAATGGGTGAGAGACTCGTTCCTCGACTCTGAAGTGTGACACTCAGTTAAGATGTGTTCAGTTAAGAGCACAAGATTCAAAAGTGCCGAGCAGTTTGTCTCTGTGCATGCTTAAACACTTTATTGCACTTTAGGCACCAAAGTAATTCAGTGAGTGGACTTCAGTTAGGTAATTTGTTGAATTAAAGCTAAACAAGGTGTGAAATGTTTACCTGAGTTGGGACTTGATGTTTCAGATCAGTATAAGATCAAGTTACTAGATATTTGTAGACAGAAAGCTTTGCAGAGACTCTGTTCTCACGTCCCCGGCTGTTGGCAGAAGTCAGCAGGGCTAGGGCAGCAGAAGGTGGATGATTCCACTGCAGTGCAATCAGTAGTGAAGGCTGATATCTCTTTCCAAGTGACTGCTATCCAGAGTAATGTAGTGAGCACTGGAGAGGTGGTTTGTGTATTGAAAGTTGAAGATTTGTAATTTATATGAGAAATTTGTCAAGCTGTTTTTAATATTCAATAGAAATATCTTCAGATTTCTGTGACATGCATTGGCTAAAATGACTGTTGCTTGCTTGGGTGAGGTAGCAGGTGCTGTGAAATGGGGATTTTAGACCTTTCAATATTGCTTACTACCCTGAAAAAGGAATGAAACACACTGAGGGAGGAGATGCATTTCAGCACTAATACACAATTGCAAAGAAAATGATAAAAAACCCTTCCAACTGTTGAAAGTGAACTATGGTAACAAGAATGATACCCTAACTTTTCATCAAGTCAATGCTATGTAAAAGGAAGAATAGTGAAATTGAAAGCACGTTTGCTGAGCCTGGCATCCCATGAATTAGAATACAGGATTTTTGGCAGGTTTTTTTTTTTTGCCATACTATGAGATATATTCAGGCAAGTGCCTTACACCATGGAGATGAATTCATAGATGTAGATGTAGATCCAGGTTGGTAAAGCCATATACTGTACAACTCCTCTACCATCCATCACTTCTAGTGGCTATTTTTACCCACCCTTTCCAAAAGCAAAATAACTGGAAAACTCCTAGGAAAATTCAGTAGAAACTGAAATTTAATGTAGAGTAACAGCACGATCCTTGGACAGAGTAGTGCACCTAGCCAAATATCAACCCACTGCTTCCTCTGGTTCTCTTACTACCACAAGAATTCTTGTATTTACTGCTTATTGTGGGGTTTTTCCTTTGTTTTGAATTCTTTCCAAACCTTCTTTTTCAGAGAGCTCCTCAGTAGCATTTCTGAACAGTGAGTGCTTGCACAGGCAGTCACCAGTGTGCAATAGGAACATTCACTAACCGAAAACAATTCAGTCCCAAAGTTCATGTTAGCAAAATTCCACTGCCAGTTATCCCAAATCACTCTGGTGCAGCAGAAATCACAAATGAAAGAAATGGAAGAGTTGTGGCAGACTCTTGTATGAGTGAGCTGTGCCACTCAGTAAGATGGTGTCTGGGTGATGCTCAACACTTTTTTTTTACATTAGGCACTGTGGAATAAGTGGTTGTCTTGTAGCTTCAAAGAGGATTTAGCCACTGCTACTGAGAAATACATAATTCCCAAAGGACAGCCCTCAGTGAAGATGGGAATCTGCTTTTGCGTTTTCCTGTCCTGCATTAGAAATTAAAGCTGAGTTGAATAATAATTGAATATGGATCTGACTTGAAGCAACTGCTCAGTTTCATTGATTCAATGGCAGAAATGGCAGTATTTACTCCAAGGAATTTCCAGTGTTAGGATTCTGGTAGGAAGTAATTCCTATGGAAAATTATGTTCCTAGCAATAGGTTTATTTCCAATTCTAAAAACAGAAGACTGAGAAACTTCTGTGACAGTGTGTGATAAATATAGGCAAACACAGAATTTCTGTTACAGTTCTTTGTATATGCAGTCAAAACAAAGATATATATTGAAAATCTCAGGCATTATCAAGGTTGTAAATTTAGTAATTTAAGAGCTGGAATTCAAGGTTTAGAGAGCAATCTGAACTTGATATCAGTCTTGTATCAGAATCCATGTAATCTGATAGTGTTTTTAATAATCCGATTACTATTTTCCTAAAGGTTTTGAATATTTATTGAATATCCTTTGAATATTTATGTCTCTCTCTATATAAATACGTCTATAGCTATATATATATATATCTCCCTAAATTTAAAATTAGCCCTAATAATGTTGCATTCTTGGACTAATGAGGAAGCTAAAGCTGAAGAATCTTTTACTCATCTTTTCACAGGGAGGTGGAGAATTTTCACTGACATCCATCTCAGAAAAATGTGAATGTCTGCTATGTGTATAAGGTAGGTTTCCACCCTCCCAGATGAACAAGTTCATGTCAACTTTTGTGGCAGAAGGGTGACTAGTAGGATTCAAATGAACTGGGTTAACTCTTGAACCTGCCTCAGCAGCAGTCTGTGGCCATGGGTGATTCAGTCAGCTCCTGTCTCTTTCTCAGATGGCTGGTAGGGAATAAGAAATATTGGGACAACAGTCTCCCTGTGTTAAAGGTGCTTCAGGATGATGACAGCAGAAATCATTAAAAGGCAAAGCTATGCTGGGCCAATGTTGCTGCTTTTTTAAAATGACGTACAATGGAAAAAAAAAATTAAAAAAATCATTAGACGAACTAGAGGCACACCTTCATAGCTCCCCATTAAATCTACTAGAGATTAAAAATAATAAACCCTACTTTTTATTGTTGAGAAATGAATATTTTTCTAGTCACAGTGCTTCATAAATGTGTCTTTGACTCTGATGCATGATCACACTCATGATCTTGCACAGCTGCTGCCAGCTCTCACTCCTGTGCTCAGCCAGTCCTCTCTGCTGGCCTGCCCAGGGCTCTGTTGTGGGACCAGCATGGAATTAAAGTGTCCTCACAGTGTCAGCTGAAGGTAGTGCACAGGAGCTCACAAAGTGGTTGTGCCTTGCCAGGGAGGGTCCTTCCATCCATTGCTCCTTGGCTCTTTACAGCCTGTTTCTTGCATTAGCACACTCTTTGTACTTCTGCTGTGTTTCTGTGTTGATGTTCCTGATCCAGGCACAGTTTTCAGAGTGGGGGCAGCAGTTGCCCATGGAGTTGGCTGATGTGTGGTGATGTCCTGTGTCACTTGCTGGGATGTGACTGAGCTGCTGACTCTCTTTAAGAGCAATCTCTGCACTGGATTCTCCCTTTGGTCTCTGATGCCAGTAGCAGCAATGTGTGTATATGGGACATTAGAGCTCAGAGCTTTGACATCACTCATTTTTGGGTTGTTGCTACACATTCCCACTACTACTGTGTTGGCAGTGGTATCCCAGGATTCTGCTGCTGGTTTCAGCTCTCAGGTTTTCTCTTTCTAAAGCTGCATTTGTATTGATCCTTCCAACTTATTTATAAGAATACTGCATAAATAATTTCTCTTCCTTCCACAAGATTTTTCTCATAACCAACTTCAAGAGAAAGACTGAAAAAGAAATGTATTGTGTTTTCCAAATGAGGAAACCTGTCATTTATTTTTAAAGTGCATGTCATATTTTCCATCCTTCTCCAATAACTAGCATTAAAAATTTCATCTTGGAGGAGACTCTTTAGGCTCCTGAGAAAATGCACAGATTTGTAGAAAGTGCTTTTCTTTAGAACTCACAGAGTTCTTGTGCAGAGAGCTTTCATTTGCCTCTCATCTGAACATATTATGTCCATTTAAAGTTGCACAAATCAAGAAGAATGAAACCAGTGTTTTTCATTTCTAACAGACTGGATTCAATTTTAGCACACTGCTTATTTTGTGTAACAAATACAAGGCAAACTTGTTAAGCTGTACATTCTAACAGAGCTGTGTTTTACATGCCCATGGTGGCTGAAGAAAAGAGAAAGCTACCTTGGGGGAAGGATAAATAATTACAATTATAAAAACTTTAAAAACACACTAAGTACTCTTTGGCATCCTATGAATACGAGATAACAAGTAAGATGCTTAAATGGAGTATAACCCTTGAACCTGATATACACAGAAAAAACAACTTTGTTACCTCTGTAGAGCAAGGCAGAAAATATATTTGTGTGTGGCATGGCTCTGCTTAATGGAGTAATTTAAATTTAACTTTAGCTTCATATATTCCAGTTATTACAGAGATGGATGAGAGAAATTCATCTCTTTATATGTTTGCTGCTGCTTATGAAAAAAAAGATATGCTGCTTATATAAATAGATAGTATTTAACTTTATTTTCTTCAGCCCTTCTACTTCTTTGTTGCCAACAGAAATATATGGTGTACTCGGCTTTTTCTGGTCTAAATTGGACTTTTTTCTTTAGCTGCATGCTCCTTGTAATGCAAAACAGTAGGCAGTGATCCATGCAGGCTTCCATTTATAATATTAATACAAGCTATGTTCCATGCTAATACATCACATTAATATTAAAGCAAGAAGTGTAAGACTAGTGAGTGCTTAATCATTTGCAATTAGTACCTAACAGCTAATTCAGTAGAGGGCTTTTAGAAAGAAAAAAGTGTGTATATGGAGGGGGAGAAGGAGGGAGCAGTAGTTTGCTAAATGCTGGTTGATTTAACTTTAAGTATTTAATACTGTGAAAACTTAGTAATTAGAAGAGTTCTTGTCACCAGTCAACTTTTCCTTAATTTATAATTTAAAAATAAAATAAGATAAAACCTTATTCTCCTTAGAAAAGACAGCAATGACAGCATAAATCATAAAGTTCCTTTACTAATTTAGTTGAAGATTGTTCTAATGGTTCTTGAACCATTTAGTATTATATGATCAAGGTTGAAATCTTGGATTTACTGAAATGCAGAGCACCATATTCCACTTCTTAAGTTGTTTGTGGATATTGAAAATGAATCTAATCAGCCTATAGCTGAAGTCTCCAGTTTAGACTGTTAAAAAACTGATTTCCAAAATCTAGTGAGAGAAGGGGGTTGTTAGATATTAAGTGAAGCAACTTTCTGATATTCCCATGAGTCTGTGTAGTGTTTAGTTGCTTTTCTGATATCTCAATAGCCTGGGATTGCTTGCAGTAGGCTTGTATGTTTGGGACACTTAAATTTCCCAGGTGGAGAAATGTATAGTTAAAATTCAAAGTGCCTATAACCTTAGTATTGAGAAAAATGATATCCAGAAATTATCAAGTAAATGTCAACAGATCATCTCTTTGTCCTGTTTCTCCTCCTTGGTGAATTTGAAGAGCTACCTGATATCTAGATGTGTTAATATTCACTATAATTTTTAGTTTTTTCTTCAAAATTTCTTTATGAAAAACGGTGAAGAGTGCTCAGAGCCAGACTGAATGCAGGACTCTCATCTCTGTTCCAAGCTTTGCTTTTGATTTTCTGTGCTACTTTGTCTAAGACTTAACACTTTCAGTTGAAAGAACCTATACATGTAAAAAGAGAAAAAAGATGCATTGTCTAGGGATTTGGGTGTGTGTTCTTAGGAAGGACATTTTTTGGATAATGTTGCTGTATACCTGTATATATCATACTATGTTTTTATGAACCATAGATAAAAGATTATTGCGACTTGTTGTCTGTAGAGTAAATGACATTGTTGAGGTAGCTTCACTGTCAACAGCTTTGAGGAGAATTATATATAATTTCATGTATTATGAGTAATCTGAGGAAATTTACTGAGTAGATAGGAGCTGAAATGTCTTACCTCCCACCTTTCCCCTCTTTTTCTCTCCATCCCTGGTGAATGTCTGGCCTGAACCCATTTTATGTTTTCTATCCTTTTCCTTTTGTCATGGCAGTTTGCATTTCATCCTTTTTTCCAATTGCTTATGCCTTGTCTGTATAATGACCTCAGGACTCCCTACCATTTTTCCTTCATGCACTGCTCGCCCTGTGCACAATCTGACCTGAGAAGAAACAACCTGTCGCAGCTCATTGATTGTGGCAGTATGAAGCAGAGGCAGTAGAGGAACAAAGCTTAGTGTACAGAATGGAGCCCATTCCTCTCTGACCCCACTAATGCTGGCTCTTTCCAAACAGCTCTCATGTATTGGCTAATGTTCACCCATAATGTAACAGCTGAAGGAAGCTAATGACTCTCAGACATTCCATGTGCTGCTACTCAGGGAACGCTTTCAGGAGGGTTTATTTCCTTTTCTCTCACAGGTCTTCCAGTGTAGACATGCTGAATAGCATTTTTCTAATACAGTGTCCTAAACTGTGACAGTTAAATAACACATAAAAAACTGAAAGGGATGGGGAGAGAGAGAAGCTAACAAATAACACTGTGCAGAATATATTTCCAGTTTCTTACTATAAAAAGATTGAAGAGCCATATAATGATAGAGAACAGTAAAAGGCTGTATCTGGCTCATTTGGAGGCTTAAAGGAGAAGTCTCTTATTATGCAAGAACCAAATAGATAATAAATATAAAAATTAGAAAATGGCTCCAGCAAGGATCATGAGAGCTGTAGAAGGGCACGTGCATGATCTTTTCCTCTCTATCTGCCCTTTATCATTAGATGTTGTTTATCCTTGCTTGTAGAAAAGCAAGAGGGAGCAGAATGATCAAAAAAATAACAACACTGAGTAGGTGCTAGATTAAATTCACAAGATTCTCTAATTTGCTTGTTCTGCTGTACTTCAGGGAAAGTATGGAAAAGCTGCTTGGGCTGGGAAGAGGAAAAAAAGGAAGAAGAAAGTAAGTTTAGTCAGCAGCACAGAAAAAGAGCAACTGCGTAGAGGGGGAGAAGAGCAACAAAAGATGAAACAAATAATAGGAGACCTGACTAGAGAAAAGATGAAACAGAAGAAAGCAAAGGAGAATCAAAGCAGTAGGAAGTAGAGAAGAAGGACAGGCAAGGGGAAAAAGATTCAAAGATGCTGTTAGGGATATCTTGCCAACACAAGAGAGAGGTGGCATGGGGTTTTACTGGAGGGGAAAGGCAGAAAGGAAGAACAGAGTATGAGTACGGTAAGAGGTGACCAGTATTAAAATTCATTCATGTATGTAATGTTTGCACCTCTGCAAACCTTTGCCTGGATGCTCTCCTGCTCCATGCCCTCACTGGCAGTGGAGAGGCACTAATGACACTCAGTGCTTGGGCCAGGCTGATAGGCAAGGTAAAAAAAACCTCTTTGGAAAGGAAAGGAAAGGACAAACCTCTCAAAAATAAGTCATTCACTTGTCAAATTAGTGGCTTTAATGAAAGCGGATAGAGACTAATGAAAGGTTAAACCTGTAAATTGCAATCTAACAAATGGGTTCACAGGAGACGGATCTCTTTTCATAGTAAGAAAAGAAATAATACGGACAAAATATTATTACCTTGGAGAGACCGTGACCAAGCTGCAATTCCCTCAGATGGCAGCGTGCTCTCCTGCTGTTCTGCTGAGCTGGGCACTACTGCTTCTCTTGAAGGATTGACAGACAAACAGCTCTTCATTGATCACTGTGCTTTCAGAGTGCTTTGATCGTTACACTGAGTCTTCAGGAATATATACTATAATGATATCTCTCTGCCAGAAACCAGGCAGTTCAAAATAGAATCATTAAGTTCAGTCAAAAGTCTTAAGTTTACATTTTGTGCAGGGTTTAGGAATTAAATAGGAGGTAAACTTATACAGTGAGTATGTATGACAAAATTACAGTAAAATCATAAATAAAAATAAGATTGGGATATGGGTTCTTTCATCTTTTCTATGCTGCTTTTATCTTTCTGGGATTTTTTTTTTTATGGCTTTGGTGATTGTTAGGGAAGTGCAGTAAAGTACTACTCAGTCATGACCCTGAGACCTGTGAGACTGTAAAAAAACATAGCATTGGAGAGTTAACAGGGCATGTACCGTGTTTTGATTTGGCTGAACTTTTTCCTTCTATCTTAACCTTCATCTCTTTTAGAGACATCTTTCTTATATGTTTTGGTTTTCTTTTTTTTCTTCCAGGTTTCTTTCCTAAAAATTTTTTCATATCTTGTGTGTTGCTTGTAACAAGGACTAGTTCCACCAACACTGGCCTTGTCACAAGTAGCATGTAATAGGATTTTCAAATTCAAGTTCTTTGAGGCAGTGAATTTTTTTGTTCTTACTCCTTCGTGGTGAAGGGCACTCTAAGTAATTAGGAATAATGAAAATTTACTTTTTCAAGTGGAAAGCCTGACTTCAAGAGGTTACATTCCGCTATGTAATTATTTAGTTTCACCATACACCGTCAACTGCTTGCACATGATGTGCCTTCCTTAAGGTTTGCTTGCTTTGCTGTTCAAAAGTTTCAGGCAAATCAAGAAACTTCCTCTCCAATTTGTACAAGAGGGATCATGAATATTCTTTTCTTCCAAATAGGATGCATTTTTAAGTAGGACATGAATATAATAAATATGTAGTGCAAGGGTTATACTTCTAATTTTTCAGCAGTTTGGGTATCTAGTAATTTGGTGTCACATCAGGAAGTTTTAATTTGAGTGTTTTATTGTGCCATACATTTAGTAGCAATCTGATACTGGAGAGAGGAAATTGCTGCAGTCCCTATTTTTCATGGTTTGTTTGAATGAATAATTAACTATCACACATGATTAATTTAAAATATTTAATAATAAAGTATTTCAGTACACCTCATGTAACATCCTGCATCCCTTTCACAGTGTGCTGCATATAAGAAATATGTCAGTAAAAAGTGAATGCAGAAGAGCACCACTGTGGAGCACAGCAGTTGAGGGCAGCACCATGCCCTCCCTTCTTGGGCACAGCTGGGGCACAGCTGGATCAAATGTGGGGTGGAGGAGGAGGGAGAACAGCTTTTAGGGGTTCTAAAAAAAAAAAATCTTTAAGCAGGAGGATACACAGCAATTTCAGAGAGAACTAAAAAGAATGAGTTGGTTAGTCAGATTTTGTAAGGAGGTAAAGTTTGATCTTGTTGCTTTAGGAATATCAGAAGATCCAGCTATACACTGGTCAGCTGTGTGACCAGTGTGTAGCTGTGTAGACTGAGTGTACACTCAAAGTCTTGTCATGTACTTCTGCCCTAGGTTTTCTTGTGCAGAAGAAATATTGATATCTCTAAGCATTTTGAGATCATGGAAAAAAGTTCTAATAATTCAGGGTATGGAGTAGCATTGGCAGCTTGTATCTGAGGGGTTGCAGCTTGCAGAGTTCTGTGCTTTTATAAGAAATGGAGTTTGAATCCGATGTCAAACACAGAACAACAATATCAAGAGATGGAGGGGGGTTTAGCAGACATGGATGGTCTGGTGCTCTCTACTTGTGATGGAATAATCACAAAGAGAGCATCACTTCTTAAAACAAAATCCTCTTACACAGTACCTTGAAAACAAAAAGGGGAAAGTAATTGAGAATAAGAATGAGAAAGAGAAGTGGGAAGAAGAGAGAAAAAATGTGCCTCTGCAGAAACTGCCTGGAAGGCTCAGTTTTATGGCATTTTCTGTGCAGTCTCTGGGAGGAGCCCAGGAGGAGCTCTTGGGCAACCCATCAGGCTCTGCTGTCCCAAGGGCTCTCAGCTGTGCAGGGCTCCCACCTCCTTTCTCAGATGCAGGGCTGTAGCAGCCAGGAGAACTATCATCTCAAAACTTTCAAAAAAGCTTATATTATACCACATCCTTCCACTAATGATGAGGGCTTCTTGAAAACTTACTGAAGAGCAAATTCATCACAGGATCTCTGGGCAAGAAAACAGACTTTTTAAACATAGCCCACATTAATATCCAAAAATTTGATGCTGTAGCAGTCTGAGTTACTAAAACTCCCACTGATTTCTGTATCGAGCTGAGTGTTTCTCAAGAGGTGCACAGCAGCTTGCAGCACTGAACCAAAGCTGGGCTCTATTTCAGTCTTGTTCCCTGTGTGGAATATGTCTCCATTTCCTGCTGGCTAGTGACTTTTTCTCCTGGTGATTTTTAAACAGGTGCAGAAAAAAAATGCAGTTGCAGTTTTCTTTTCTCATAATAGTTTTCTCATTAAAAGTTGTCCTTTTTGAATAACTGAAAATTAATTTTAATTGGTCATCCTAAATCAGGCATTTAAATCCAGATTTCTTTTTACAAGAGGATTTTGTCTTCAAGCCAGTGTGATTTATTCCAAACTCTTTCTTGCTCCTGGCTTGTAAGCAGCAAGTCAGTATGTCCAAACAATCAAACTCCATTGTTTTGATTGCATTTTTTGGATAATGGTGTGGGTTTTTTAAAATATTTTTGACTTCTTATTGGCCTAATCACTTCTGATTAGGCCAATAAGAAGCATAAAGAAAGTTAGCCAAGGTAGAGGCACTTATGCAGTTACATGAAGTTTGTCTTTTCTTTCCTACTGAAATAAATTTGGAGTCTCCTTTCCCACTCAGTGTGGACAGAACAGAGTTGAGCATTGGGATCTGCCTGTAAATGATCTTTGGTTCATGAGAATATTGTGCAAAATGTGAACCTGATCCAAAGCTTGGGAGTTCTTGTGGAATCTCTCCATTTACTTCAGTCAGCTTTGGTGCAGACCCTTTGTGGAGGAGTGAGAAGGTATCTGAGCTGTTCCTGGTGAAAGGTTCCTCAAGGACAAGTAGTCCATAAAAAACTGACTCTTGCTATCAGGCAGGCAGAGTGAGCGGGGCCAGAATTGTTGGGAATTGTTGGGAAGTCTGCTGAACAAATTCTCAGCAACTCTATAATGGATTTTCTTTTGATTTCTCATCATATTTGAAAGTTATCCTGGGTGTTTTGTAAACAAAAACTATCTGCTTTTAACTCCCTGGCAAAGTAGTGACGTAAAAAGTACGACTGTAACTTTGTCACAGAGGAACCTAGACTGAAATAATTGCAGTACAGTTTTTTGAGTGTCAGATATGATAATGATAGCAGGGCAGAAAGAAGCTGTTTTTTCATTGATATGATATCAGCAAGTGCAATGATGGATCCCAAATGCGAGATCAGTTTTTAATGAAAATTCCGTATTGGGTAAACCTAATATGGATAGCATTGCAAATAAAGTGCATTTTTCTCCTTTTCTGGCAAGTTTTGTGGGTTTTGGTGCATGTTAAGTATAACATGTTATGTGATTATGAAGTTCTAGTAATATGTAAAGAAAGACTGCAGCGTTCCTTATGGTGTGGAATACAGTACAGAACCTAGACTTTCTCCTAATATATGAGGAAGTCTTCACAAGTCTCAAGGAAAAATGTCTTTAAAAGTCAAAGTACAATGTCTGTAATGGAACTTGTTGTTTTCCCATGTTATCTGTTTATGCATTATGGAATTTAGAAAAATAAATTATATAAATATTTATGCAAATGATGACTTATTATTCAGTAATCAATCTTTGTTGGATACATTATAGCATAATCAGTTCTATGTTAAAAAGCATTTAATTTCATGCTTAATTAACATATTATAAATTGAGGAGAGAAAATTAAATTATTATGGACAGTTTGCAAATGTAATACATACAGTGTTCCTCAATAATTGCATGAATATTGGATGTAATGTGATGTGTTACTGCCACTCTCTTTTGTGCTCACTCTTTAGTGATAGAGTGGAAGGAATGGGCTCCAAGGGACGTGTTCTGCACTGCCCTGAAGCAGCATCAGATTCCCATTAACATCAAAGGGAACTGTGTGCAGAGGCAGGGAACAGTATATGGCCCAGTCTGTGTAAATTAGATCAGCTCCAAGTAGGCATCTGGAATTTTAAAACACATCTACCTTTTGGGGAGCAATTTCCTGTAACTTGATTATTTTGGCAAATAGCTGCATAGTTCGGGCCCAATCCTCCTCTTTGTTTAGTCAGTGGTGAAATTCCCACTGAATTCAATGAGAGCAGGAAAAGATTCCAAAAAACACGTGTGTGCTTGTAGAGTTTGGCTATGCCAAATTTCATAGAGCTGTGATTTTTGCAAAAGTTCCTGCAGCAGAATATCATTGCCTTGTTTTGTGCTAGCTTTGCACTTTACATAATAAATTCCTGCTTTCTGTAAGGAGAGTAATGGTTTCTTGAGCAACCACAGAGACAAGAGGTAGTGATTCATGGTATTTTCTTTGGGATCCTTGACTCCCTGGGAATTTGAAGCCAGCTGTTTGCATTGTGTTTACAGTGCTTAGGACCTAAGATTTCTGTATAGGTTAGAAACTTGACTTTTGTCTAACTAAAAGTATTTCATAATGTAAAATGTGATACAATACACAGAGCTGGGGTTAGGAAAATGAAGGGCAGAATGGGACTGCTTACTTTTATTCAGCTGAACCACACAATTTGGCTTCCAACTGAACTGTTGCTGTTAGCTGAATAGCTGAGTAATCTTTGCTGTTTAGAGATAAATAATAATACATGTTACTGAATTCCACTGACAAATAAATAATTTAATGATTGAGATTATATAAACATGCATATTGAAAAAAAAAAAACCCTTGAGAAGTAAAGCTCCCTTCAGTCGATAACAGGACAGTTTTGTAAACCACTTAAAGCTGTGATAAAATCCTCCTTGACTGGTCCACGAGCAGATGTGACAAGTTGAATTTATTTCCTCTCTTACCAGGAAGCTTTGCAGGAAACTCTTAACATATGGTGCTTTTCACTTCCATCTAGAGCTATAAATGTTATTGGAAAAGGATGTTCCCAGGAGCAGCAAGTTTCTGACGTTTCTGCCAAATGGACTCCAAATGATCCTTCTGTGGTTCAGAATTCCCCAAGTTCTGAGGAGCTGGCAGCCAAGAATCTCTGATCTAAACACAACTCACTAATTTAATTATTTTATTATAGATCTGTGGAAAGCTCTTGCAGACCAGTGACTTTGCATCTGTATTGGATCTAGCTAGACAGGAAGTGCAAGTTAGAAGAGTATAAATATTTTGTTTCTTAACTGTTTTTTGCTTGAAAACTTGGAAACCATTTCACACACAAATCAGTCACACAAGTGTGAATGCAGAGGAATGGGAAATAGGCATAAAAGTAACATCAACTTGTATTTGGTTAGTATTTTGAATGTTTGTATTTCCTAGGAAGACCAAGTAATGTGTGTAGGTAGAACTAGTAATGAAAATCACAACATAATTTTGTGCACCTGCGCTTGAGATGTCCCCTTGCCCCCACTCCAAAAAGGTAAATTAATTACTTGCATGGACAGTAAGTAATTGAATCCCTTTTTTCAGGGTGATAATACACAAGAAGTTCAGAAACAGAAAAATACACGTTTTGTTTAATGCAGTTCTAGAACAATTCACTTTAATTTTGCTACTTTTCTTTAGGACTATTAGTCTCTGGCTACTCAGTAATACTTATTCTGATAGTGTGAACTTACGTTGCAGAACAGTTTCACTTGTCAGTGCAGTTGGGGGATTAAAAAAGAAGGGTGTCATGTTTCAGGCAGGATCTGCCTTGGAATGGCACTAAAAAGAGGAGGAATATGAGCTAGAGCTGGTAACTCAGGAAACCTTGAACAGGCCCCCTCTCCTCCAGTTACCAGAGCCTGGGCATGACTGGTGGCAGCATTTGGTGTGACTCTGAGTGAGTCCTCCAATCCTGGGGGGCACCACGAGTTACTTTTGTCAGTCAGCTCAGCTGCGAATAAAAATTTAGGCAAAGGCTGAGGCTGAAAGGGGGGTTTTGTGTTCCTTGGACATGGGCATTTTTCCATGAATGGGAAAGGCTAAAGGCATGTCTGTCTCACACATACAGCATTTGATGGAAGACAGGATATTGACTTAAAATGCATTTTTGGCTTGGGTGTGACAGTGGGATTTAGATTTCCCTCTCCTCCCAGCAATTAGGATTTGTACTAGATGGAGGGAATATGGCATCCAGAGAACTACTCTGGCTCCATCATCCATGAGCTTTATGTGAATGCGTTGGAGAAAAAAGAATTAGTGGATCTAACTGCCAAAGACCTTATTCTGATAACTGCATTTTTTACACAAATAAGAAATAGAAGTCCTTGCACCAAAGAAATGGTGATTTATTTGATGTCACAAGACTTGGGATAGGTCCAAGGATTATATTTCTGGTTTATGGAGGATGGAAAGCAAAAATGGTGATGAGCAGTGTTGCTGAAATTTGTGCTGGTGCTCTCTAGACCAGGAAGAATTGGAACTGCTGAAAGGCAGCATATAAAACAGGGGATGAAGAAGAGTGATAAAACATTGAAATCAGGAATTGAAAGCTGAATGTGAGTAGATAGAATAAATAAAAAAAAAAAGTCCTAGGAACCTTTATTCCTAGGAAAGGGGAAATTCTGCCCATGCCCACAGGAAAAATGAGTACCTTATGCTGCTGAAGAGAAGAGCTATCTTAAGGGGGAAGAACTGGGTGAGAATCTAAGACCATATAAAAATGATAAAAATCCCGGTTATGCTCTCACTGTGCGGCCAGTTAAGACTGTAAAAATATTTTTTTCCTCCTTGGAGGTGCCAACCTCTTAGTGGTGGAAAAATACAGAGAAAACTTCTACCCATACAGGATTAGATCCTGGCAGGGCACTACTGATGGAACTCTAGAGGCTTATCTTGCCCTTCTAAATGGAGGAGTTCTCCATTGATTATGTTAATTGGTAATGAATATTCTGCAAGCAAATTTTGGCATCCCCTTTGAACTGCCTCAGCTGCAGAGGGAAAAGCCAGGCTATGCTCATACACATCCTGAGCCCAGCTTTCAGCCACAAATGAAAAAAATTCATCACAGCACCTGCTTAGTGCTTGTGTGCCTGGACACCATGAAACAACAGGAGTTCTTACTTCTCTAGGCTTTGCTGATGGGTGATTGAGTCCAATTCAGTTCTCTAGATGTGACTTCCCAGGTCACACTCCCACACTGTTGTTGACCAAAGTGTATTACAGCTATAATAACATGGATTTATACTTTATATGTCTGGTGCCAGACTTGTGTAAAGATGTACCAGCAGTCTTTGATACCTTTCTGAACTAAAGATTATTTTGGCAATTAATAAATGGTACCAAACAATTACCGCTTCAAAACATATGACGTCATAATATTAATTAACTATTTAACTATCATAAATAGCTGTAGTTGACCACTTGGTTTAGACTCAGTGACTTACAATATGTTAAATAAATACTAACTCAAGAGAAAACGTCTGTTTTGTTTTCATTTGCATCAGTGCAACCTCACTGAATTCATTGCAGTATGTCTAAAATACAGTTTGGACAGTAATATAGCAAATTTTCTTATGTAGTAGAGCAGTTAAACCCCAGTAAAATATTTTAATAATCAATTGCTATTTAATTAATATGCAATTGCCATTTTAGACACTTCAAAGTGTGAATTGACATTCTCTATTGATAAGTAGTATTATAATAGTCTTTCAATCTTGAGTTGAAGAAAAAAAAAATCAATTGTAACATTAAGTTTGATTCAGTATAAAATTCATCACACATTTCCATTGCAGTGTAAATTCCTTCCTGCGTCTTCTCTTGGTGCATATGTCTGTTCTTGGCCAGAACATCTTCATAAGGGGACAGATTGCATTTCCCCTTGCTAGCTTTCACAAGAAGGACTGCACTACCTCCTCGTTCCCTTCAAAATGCAAGCATGATATAAAAAAGAGGAAGTAATAGAGTGGACAAATTCTTTTGGCAGATTGTGAGCTTTGGGCTGCTTTGGGAAGACGTTCTAGGAGAACTCTCCCACCTTGCCCCTCTGCTGTGCAGGAAGAAAAGGAGAGCTGATGGGATTTGGTGAAAGAAGAAAGAGGCAAACGTGAGAGAAAATGAGGTGTTTTTAGCCAGAGAGAAAAGAAAGATCTACAAAAAGCACGGCAAACATTAAGGAAAGGAGAGATGTTAGAGGATTTTTTTAGGATAAAGGGCCAGAATATATTTGCATGAAGGGAGAATTGAGATTGGTGTAGGCAGTGGGAAGGTAGAAATGCCATGTGCTTTACCTCATTGTATGAACTGTAGTCATTGACCCTAAGGAGTGCATTGACCACGTGTACTGCATCGTGCCCACCCCCATGGATTTCAACCAAAGTCTGAGTCGTCATAAGAGTCACATATTTCAGCTGTAGCCAATACTTTCTGCTAAATCTGTCTGTCATAATGATGTCTCAGCAGGACTGGGCCTCATTCTTCTGTCACTGATCGGAGCAAATCCAATCGAAGCAAATTGGAGCCAATTGGTGTTTCCGTTGTGCAGTGGCAGGGGAATTGAACTCATTGTCACTAAAGATATATCAGTACTTCCTATTAATGTCAGTTTTCAGTTTTATAACATTTTGTTAAAAGTTCCCTCGGGCTGTATTTGCTATACAGATTTTCAGAGAAGGAAGACATATTTTATATTGAGGGCTCATTTGGTTTATTGTTAGAGGATGCTTGTGTTCAGAAGTTACAGGGATATTAAATTAAACAAGTGAAACTGTCTCCTTTATTGTACCTACCGGTCTGCAAAGGGACAATTGACCCAAATTTTCATTGAACATTTGTGTAAGGTTTTGGACCAATTTAACTAGAATTAATACTTCTTTGCTAAGCTCAATACTTGGCAGTATAGTAATGACTTAGATTTTATAATAGATAACTTTTTGAATATTATATGTTCTGTATTAATACCAAATGTCCATGTTTTTCTAGAAAAGGACTATATTTTGCCATTGGGCATGAACATGCAACTTTTGCTAATTTAAATAAAGGTTAAAAGGACAATTTCAAGTATTATAATAGATTTTCATTTGTCATTTTTCTCTTTATTATTCTAAATGGATCTTAAAATGTCCTTGCTACTTTTATAAGTTTGAAGATACATTATTTTGTGACAGTTCTACTTTGGTTTTTGTTTTTATATCTATTTTCATTGCTGTCATTATTACTATTTCTTGCACTGTTTATTTATGATGTCATTTTACCTTAAGGCTAGTTGTGGTGTAATTGTTCTGCCTTAAGCATCATTTTTCCCCATGGCATGAGGATGAACATGATGAACAGTGCAAACTCCAGATTGTTGTTGCTGACATTCTGTTTAGCAACAACAGAAATAAGCCTATGGCCCCTCTCATGGTGAGCACTTCCATGTGTTTTTCTCCTCTCAGGCTTGCTGATGTAAATCAGAAGTAGTACTACTTATTCCAGTTAAATATGGTGTTTCTCAGTGAGGAGACCTTTGTGGGGTTTGTGCCATATCACTAGTCATACAGAAATACAATTCTTGGAAATGCTTTCCTTTGTCCATGATTTTGTCACGGTTTGATTGTACTTCGTGTGGCACAGAATCCTGCTGTTCCCATGGAAGCAGGCACCCTAGCCAAGAGTGTGAAACACAAGGAAACAAAACACTTATTTATTGCCTTCACAATTTCTCTTGTCTGCCTTTAAAGGCTGAGTCCACAAGCCATAGCACCTTTGTTAATAAAAAAGGAGTGGAATTTGGGCTGTTTCACATGCTTACCCATGAAAGGCCATCAGCTTAGCCTTGTAGCTATACCACAAAGTCCTCCCTGTTTTCTGCTTGCAGCAAAAGTCCTTCAGCTTTCAGAGGCTGATACACCATTTTCTGTAGTTTCACCATAGTTGCCAACATTCTTTTGGAAATCTGTTGCAGAGAATCCAAAATTCTGTTACAGACAATATGAAAGTGAGAGGAGCAGCTGATACAGCACAAGGTTGTGCTGTCATTTAGAGGGCTCTTGACTACCTGGGAAATGGACAAACAGAAACTGCACAGAATTTTAAAAAAGGTAAATGTAAGGCCCTGAAACCAGAAAGGGATTGATAATTAGTCCATGACTTAGTACAGGCTGGGTCTGACCTGCTGACAAGGAGCTTTGTAACAAAGGCTTGAGGGTTGTGGCTGACGCCAAGCTGACCATGAGCCATCAACATGCTCTTGGGGCACAAAAGGGTGACAACCTCATGGCTGTATTGGGCAGGACCTGGCCAGCACTGCAAGGGAGGTGACCTTTCCCCTCTACTCAGTCTCTTCTCAGTGGTGTCTAGTGAAAAACAAGAAGCAATGGGCACAAACTGAAATAGAGGAAACTCCACACAAACGTAGGGAAAACCTTTCTTACTGTGAGGTGCATTAAACATTGGAGCAGGTTGCCTAGAGAGATAATAGGAGTCTCCATCCTTGAAAGTGTTAAAAACTTGGATGGAGACAGCTCTGAGCAACCTGCTCTGAGCAGCAGGGTTGGACAAGATGATGTTCAGAGTTCTCTGTCCACCTCAATGATTCTGTGACTCTCTTATCAATAGCCCTGTTTGCCAGATCCCAACATACATTCAAATCTTGCTTTCAAAGAATATCCAACCATGCAAAGAAGTTGCCTACATGCAGTGCAGTCTTCAGCTCTCAGTCTTATTCAGTCAAAGAAATACCTGTATATGATGGAGATGCTTAGAAATTGTAAAGGCATTTGTTAATTGTGATATAGTCCTTCTTCCTAGTAGTTCTGCTGTGAGTTTTGTAGCTTCACAGGTTTTGTTTGGTTTTTTGTTAGTTTGTCTGGGTTTTTTTTGTCTGATCAGACTTTCACTGAAAGATTGCCCAATGTCTATACTTTTTACAAGCATGCACTTTCACACTAGATACTTTCACTGGAGGTACTTTTGCAGGATATCCGTATTTATTCCTAGAGCCTTTTCTGGGAAATGTGCACCCCAGTGCTTCTGCTAGGTTTTGTTCTCTCTTGTACACCTATCTGTTAGTTTTGTTTTAATCCTCTGGCCGCACTCTGAGAAAGACATCACACACCACTATTTTTTTCAATTCTGCAGAGAATTAAATTCTCTATTCCTGCTCCTAGCAGGACTCAGTTTGTCCCAAATATTAGTTAAAAGGACATCATGTGTTTTCTATTTAACTTGTGAGATGTTTTTCTTTGCTATTTTTTTTTTTTTGTAAATAACTGTGATTTTCTAGCTTTCTTCCAGGTACTTCTTTTGTTAGCATCTAATTCACAATATAGAAGATATTTGTTAGTTTTAACCATACACAGAGAGAAGACATATATTTTAATATATTTAGTTGAATTAGCAGAATCCTGAAAAAATAGATTTTTTTTCTGGTGCAAATACTTGTATTCGTAAATTCAGAATTTGGTTTCCATGAGAATTTGCAGATACGTCTTTTAAATTCACAAACACCCATCCTCCTAGACTTGTTTGTTAAAATATTAAGAAGGTGATAAACAGAAAGAAGTTTAAGCATACAAATTTAAAGATATGAAATCAATTTGCAGTGACATTTCTTCATTATTTGCTCAGTTATAATTTGGACTCTTTGCCACCAAGATGAGAGCCAGACCCCTAACTCATTTTTAAATAAATTACTGAACAAATGATAATGACTTTTGGTCATTATCAGCATGGGCTTAAATTCATGCTGGTTTTCATCAGATGAAAGACTGTGTCACACTATGATTCCCTTGAGCCATCCAGTCCCTTAGCTATCAGCAGCACTTTAATTTTCTCTTAGAGACAGTATTATGTGAGCACTCAGCCTGGTTCTCTCAGAAAATGTGTAATTTTTCTCTTTCAAACACAGATGTTCTACCAAGTTTCATCCAGAGAGGCTAAATCTACATTTTAAAGCAAGGACACCCTAGATGTTGCTTTTGAAATTACATACAACACGGTACAAAGAAATAAATGAATATAATTGTAAAACAAAAGTTATAAATCAGGCCCAGGAGACAAGAATAACAAAACAAAAGTGAAAAATTCACCTTTAATTACAGTGGTGAAGCCTCTGAGCCTGTGGAAACATTCATATGTAGAATTCTGATGCATATAGTCCTTAAAAAAGGATTTGCTGAACATCTCTCTTGAATAGAATCTTGCAGATGAGAAAAAAAAATGTAGGTTTTTTCATTCTCACAAACTATATATCATTCTAAGAAAATGCTTGCCGCCATTGAATGTATTTTATCTGTGGAAATTACAACCAAGCCTTTAAAAAAACAGTATTTTGCATTAAATACTTTCTTTTAAAGCTCAATCTTAAATCTCACTATTCACCTTTTATTTCACTATCGGAACCTAATATTGTTCCTTTTCTAGATTCAGGTCATTGTTATTTTCATCACACCAAAAACGTTCAAAATTTGTGTTCCAAGTCTCCAGGACATCAGAAAAATTTGAAAATTTCCTGACAATTTGTGAACAGTTAGTATTTTTTTTGCATCTGGAGTGTGGCAGACAAAGAAATTCCAAGCTGTTTGTATGAGTTGCCAACAAAGCCAAGCCAGGGACACATTCCCAGGGCCCATTTCTCATTGCCCTGTAACCTGTAGGGGCAAACAGCAGCTGCAGCAGTCACAGACTGAGCAGCAGATTTGTTTTTTCTGAAAAAAAGAAGAGAAATTAAGTGAAATCATATGGGACATACCTGAAATAAGAATATTTGGGACTCCTACTGCAGACTCACAGGGCCAGGCCTGCAGATAATGCACGTGCCTACCTGCTCAAGGCCTTGTGTTTAAACATCCCACTGTCTGCTGATTGATGTAGACAGGGACTTAATGGGGAAGTTTGGCTCTTTAGGTTTGTGTTTAGTCTCATCACTATTCTACATAATGTCACTGTTAAACTTGTCACAATTCTTTGTAGATGCGTTTCTGAAATGTTGCCAACATTTACAAAGAGATTAATTTCTCCTTCCTCTCTGCGTGAGTTTTCTTGAGAAAAACAGTTAACATATTTGCTCTTCCTTCAAGCAGATTTTATCTTGCCCTATATAGAAATATCATGAGACATCAACAAAGGATATCTTTATGCTATATAACAAACACATATCAGTATAATATTGTGCTTGTGAACGTCTGACACTTTAGAAGTAGCAGAACTCTGATTCAGTTTCTCAGAAGAAAATGATACAAGGCAGCAGGCCCTAATATATTCTTGTGTGAAGAAATACCTGCAGGCAAGGATAATACACATATTCTCACGTAAGTCCTGACATCTTTGCTCAGTGAGTTTGGTTTGCATGCTCTCCTTAGAAGCTGAAGAGTGCAGAGAAAGCTAAAGTTTGATGCAACCCAGAAAATCCAGTGGGCTTCTTGCTGCAACCTTTGATTTTTCCTACACATCTTTGTGGCACTCTGGATGCCTTCTTCAGAACCAGCAAATGTTTCTCTGGCCGAGCTGGTTGCCAGAACGTCCCCAGCTGTCTAATCCAAATCAGAGATTGGCCTGCAGACATTGTCTTACAGGACACACACAACGTTTAAAGCCTTATCAAGCCTGCTCTGACAGTTTCTCTATAACTACAGCATACTGGTAAGATACGAGGGGAGCAGCTGATGCCACCTGCCACCCCTATGGCATCTTCTGTGGGTTTTTTGGGGGGCACAGTGGGAAGGAAGAACCTTAAAATTGAGAAAATTCTAGAGGTTAAAATTACTTAATATGGATGTCATGGCAGATGAACACGTAAAAAATGGGTCTGGTTGCTCTTTTCTTGCTTTGTACATTACTTTAGTTTTTGTACTGAACTTGATTGAAGTGTGTCATTATGGACAAAACTATGTTTTAAAGCTTTTGAACAATGAGGATGATGATGGAATGTAAGCCTTCTTTTGTTTAGCGCAATAATTATTGCTAGTGAATTTTCAGAATTCTTTTGGAATACTTGGGCTGTGGGTAGAGGTAATAACCTAGGGGAAAAAGTGTCTGCAGACTGAGTCAAACAAAGTTTAATAATTTTTCTCACTGGACTTAAACTGGGAAATAAAAGAGATCAAACATCTCCGGTAAGATTTTTACTCCACCAAAGTCACTGCTGTAACTTCTTTTGCTTCATCAAGATAGTATCATGGATCTACCATATTTCACCTGTGAAGTCAATCAGACAGGAGGGGTAGGCTGCTAATTAAAAAAAAAAAAAAAAAAGAAAAAAAAAAAAAAAAAGAAAGTTTTTAAAACAACTGAAGGAAGTGGAAATTAGAAATATGGTATAGATTAATCTCACTTTGTAGAAGCACTATAATTTTCAGTTTTAACTTCAGATTTTTCAGTTGCTTTCAAAAATGTGAAAAAAGTGGGTTTGTAATTATTTTAGTATTTCTTTCATAGTTAAAATTACTGAGTTAAGTGAGAATGCATGTTGGATATAGTAAGAGAGATTATGTTTTCTTTAGTATCTATTTGTTTTATCATTACTATTCTTTCCTTGTCTGTAAGTGCAGAAAATTCTAGGATTTTTTGTTTTGTTTAGTTAAATGCCATTATTTAAATGCATAAATTTGCTTAAGTCTCAATGGGTTACTCTGACTTTTAAGGCTATTACTTTTCCAGTTGCAAGCAATAATGATACTGCAAAGATATTCCAGTGGAGAAAATATTTAAATAAACTCTCTTCATCCAAAAATGAGATGCAGCATATTTACATTTTTATTTGATGAAGCCTGTTCCTGCTATCTTTGTTCTTAATTTGGTCTCAGAAGAATTAGTAGTAAGAGGAAAAATAGTCTGTAAATATGTATGAAATCAAATTTAGAGGGTAGGCTAAAAGGTATTGACTGCCAGCAGTGCTGAACAGCAGGAGGCAAAATTTCCTCCATAGTTTTCTTCTTGGCTGGAAACACATTGCCTTCCATCTAGATTATTTAATCCTCAAAATGCACATCAAAGCTTCTCATCGGGTGGTGTATGTCTTTACAGGCAGCAGAATGTCAAAGATCTAGCTTAAAGATTTTTGAAAAATGTAAAACATAATAGATCCCAGATAATAACGCAGCAGTGAAGCTCCTCTACTATTCCTTCCAGCAAAGGACTGGTATTGCAGGTTGCAGCTAATCCTTGTGGCAAAAGAGCAAATTTCCTACATGAGAATTTGTGACATCCCTCCAACAGATAGGAATAAAGTGATTGAGTCATGTTACTGGACTAATATTAGCTTGTTAACAATTCCCTTCTCTCTTTACACTTGTGGCTTGCCAGAACAATAAGCTATGAGTTATCTCACTCCTCCAGCCCAATTAGACAGTGGAAAAATGAATGCAAAATATGTATTAAATATTTTTTACTTGTATATTCTTAACAGGATGCAGGCTTCAACGCTGTCCCTCTAAATTAATTCAGTCTCTGGCAAGAGCTTATTCCTTGAAAAGATTGCATCAATTCTCATGAATGATTATCCCCTTTTTAGGGAGTATCTTAAAAACCTTTTTAACAATTTTAGTTTGTATTTCTGAGCTTGAATTTTGCTCTGACATGAGTACATAAAATAGCCAGGCATTTGTAAGGAGCCCCACAAGGAGACTAAAGGAATGTGGTAACTCAGGAGTATTTTGCATTTTGGTGATACCCATGCTACAGGAGACAGGCTTACCCCATTACAGCTGCCAAAATCACAGGGGAAGATATAAAAAAGAACTGAGAAATAATAATAAAAAGCCACTTCATTCTGCAGTGAAGATTCCTGTTCTTTCCTTCCTTAATATTTGTTTAAATACCAGTGATACAATATTTCCTATAGATGGCTCAGCTGTGACAGAAATAAGGTTGATTACCCAGGGGTTTCATTTAATGTCTGTTTAAGACAGACTTATTTTTTAAATCCTGGTTAGTCTTGTTGCCATCTCTATCCATGACCTTCCCTTTCTTTTTTTGAGTTATGCTCTCCTTGCAGTAGTGTTTCCTTTCAAGCAGTCTTATCTCTAGTGGTGTCCATGCTCTCTCTGTCTCTGCTCCGCGTGGATGGCTGGAGTGGTAGGGTTGCAGAGGCAGCCTTGGGAATCTGGGCTTAACAGGTGTGATACTGTCAAGGTATGCCTCTGCTGCTGCCTTTTCTTCTCACTTGGTGAGCAAATGAATCAGTATTTGCTCTACTTTCAGAGTACAGAGTAGTCCAACATCATCCTCAATACACTACCTTTGCCTTGAGTGTGAGAGATGCTCATTAAAGTCAAGGAATGATTCAGTACAATGTGTGGCCTTTCACTTGTAGCTGAAAACTGATCTTATGAGATGCAAAGCCACAAGTTCACTTTAACTGACTGACTGATTTAGAGTCTCATTGTGTCTTAAGAGGTGCCTAGTGCTACTTGGGCTGAGACTGAAAGAGGGATTTACTTTATCGTTAAGTAAGTGCACAAAATCAACAGCAGTGCGCAATGAACTCAACAGTCATGAAATAACAATCCATCTTTAAAGTCATCCTGTGCTAATTATTTACAGTAAAAAGAAGCTATAACATCAAATAAATGCATCACACTAGGCACTATAAAATTAGCTATAGATGTATTGCATCCAAGCAATGAGAGTTGTGCATTTATCACCTTGAAGCATAACTTTAACTTTTTTTAAAAAGCGGTCATTTAAATATTTCAAATGTTCTTTTAAATTTTTTTAGTGGTTTTGACTTTTTTATTATTAATATTTATTGCTCATTTAATTCAAGTATAACTGACTGTAAATATAATGCTTATATTCATAATCTGTTCCTTTAGATAACTGCAATTGCTTAGTCATAGAAGTGATTTGTTTAGAAAAGCCCTTTTTTATCCTGTTCACTAGATTCTATCACTAAATGAAGAATAAATTTAGAGCTTGTAGAAGTTCCTTGAAGACTTTTTCTTGTGAAAAAATAATTACAAAATTAAAATTTAAAAGCCTTAAAATGTAACAGAAAGGAAGTGGATTTTCCACTAAATGACAAATTGATGTTGATTCCTGACTATTTTTTGATGCAACCTCTGTGAAAAAATTTATAACAATTCTGTATATTCTGAAAACAGAAACTTGTAGTCAGGGCCTTGTCATCTCTGGTCAGCAAAGTGGAGTGTTTTCAACTATAGAAGCATCAGTGACTCATCAGAATATTTGCTGGGCTTTTCTGAAAAAGAAGCAATTGTCTGTCAAGAAAAATCGTGAGTTTTCCTTGACTTCCCCTAGGAATGTATAACCCAGTTCCCCGAGGCAAATTCCCAAAATCTTCTGTGCCAAACAAATACATTGCTCCACTAGACTCTGGTTATTTGTAGCCCAGAGCAGCACGACTTTGCCTGCTTCTTCCCATGTGTGAAGCCAGGTGAGTGATATCAATTAATGAGGCACATACTGAGCCTCAGACAGACATCTCACTGAGGGTGGCAAAAAGAAATTTCTAAAATGAAAGTTGCCAAGTGGTGTTCCTGATTTTAAATCTAGCTTTTTAAGTCATTAGATGTCAATAGGTTGTTAACCCATACAGAAAGGTGAAGAATAGCACCTAGATACTGGGTAGATCATAACTGTGCATATAAACAAACAATCCAGTTGCTTAAGGGTTATAGAAATTTAAATGCAAATAGCACTTGGTAATAATATCCTAGAGACTACAGTTGTAGTCAGTTTCTGGAGGATGCAGAACTGTAAACTTAGCTTTTGGTGCTGGTTTCCTTAGAAACTGGAGCAAGATATTGTTCAGGACACAAAATAATATCCTGTTTCAGTGACTGAAGATCTTGAACTAAAAAGTAATTGATTTTGCTTGAGACACTGGATTGTCATGTGCTCTTCTAAGAAATATTATGGCACAACTTGTCTATATGTTGAAATGGTCACAAATCTTCTACTTTAGTTCTAGTGATCTCACTGAAGTGTAAGCTCTGAAAGTATTGAAAAATTAGCTTTTAAATCATTCAAGGGGTTAGTTCACTCACTGCACCTGTGAGCTTTAAATACTTTACTAATAATCTAATCACTTCCCAAGAATTACCACTATTCTAATTCTTTCGAAAAAATAAACCTTTGTGGGTACCTTGGTCATGAAATGCTGCCTTTAATGTGTTTAGCAAGTAAATGTGTATAAAGTGTATCATAGACTAATGACTAAGCCTTTTTGGAATATGGGCTAAACACAGATTAAGAGCTACAGAAAACTGCAAATAGTTATGCCTACAGGGAGACTAAGATTTCAAGCTTTTGGTCATGAAGTTGCAGTGTACCTGAATGAAGCATTTCTTAAGACTATTTCAAGTGGATACTGTTGCTTTCATTAATGCAGATATTTGAGTAGATAAATGTGTATATAAGAATGCTAAGAACATGTCCAAATTTAAACGCACAAATGAAATGGTCATTGGTTTGTATTTACGTGGTCTAAATGTGAAGATTTGTAATAGGGTAATGTAAGAAATGATTCATTGATATTTTAAAAACAGAGTTCTCTTGTGGTTGAACAATACAAAAGAGAAAAAAAAGTTAAAGGAGAAAAGGTAAAAAATTCATGTGAACGTCATTTTTGTATCTTAGTGTTGGTTTTTTCAGTTTTATTTAGGAAAAGACTAGTATTTTCAGTTGAGATGCTCTAGATTTTGACTTCTAAATGAAATTAAATCTTTAAAGGTGTAAATTTTTCACTTTCTGAAAATTCAGTCCATGGTAGCCTAGACTGAGCACCTGGAAAATAAGTTGAAGGATTTCAGAAATATTGTTCTGCTTTATAATTTTTTTACATGGTATAACAGTTGCTTTTTCTCCTAGCTCAGGTTTTAAAATATGTTTCATTAATACTCTATGCATTCATCTTATGATTTTACAAACCCTATCAGATGTATTGCCGGTGAGCACACACTGCTTCCTTGTCAAATTTCTAGAGTTATTTGTTAAAACAGTGTTTTTAGTTTTTCACCTTCTCAAAATATGTGATACGTTTTTGTTTTGTCTGTTCTCTGTAAAACAAATACAAGACAGTTATTGTTGGCAAAATGAAATTGCATGCTTCATATAAACCTTTTTATCACTGTGGTTTTGTGGAAATCATTATTTCATGGGTGTTAAACACAGATGAAAGATTATTCACAATTACTTCTGTGAAAAAAAAAGGATTTTATAAAAGGCATTTCCCCAAATTTTCTTTTAATATACTACAATTTACCATTTGTTTACGTGAACACTTTTTCATGTCAGCTTAGGATGGGTAACTTTCCCTTCTCTCCCTCAATGCATATGTCACTTTTATCCAAAAAATATATCCTTTTCAATCCCAAATGCTCTCTACACCCAGAAGTTCATTGTTTAACAATTTTCTTACAAGGACATTGCAGAAGAAACAATAAGCAACAAATACACTATTGTACATTCAGATTCTGTTCAGGTATTACTGTTACAACAAAGAAAAGTTGGACCATTCATGAATTTAAATATTTTTCATATAAACTATGTAAATATAATGATTAACAATCAGCTACATTCACGATTCAAGACATGCAATGTAGCATTTTCCTAATTACACTTACCAGTGTGGGAGGATATGACTGCAGACGAAGATTAAACTATTTGTATTTATTCAGTGTTACTTTATAGCATTAACCAGGAAACTCACTTTTGCAGTATTGAATGTAAGAATCCAGAATAACGTGAAGAATTTTATTAGAGTGGTAGCAGCCAGGCTTGGGTAGGGATGGCAATCTTAGCTCATCATCTGCATCAGCAGTCATTTTAGCTCCTTCTTTCATGCATTATTTCACTGCTGATAGTGTGATTTAAAACACATGCAAAATTACTGCTTAATATTAGGGCTTTATCTATAAGTTCTTCAAATAAACAGAGAAACCCACCTGGTAGGCAGGTTTCTGTTTTCAGTTGTTCATGTTTTATTAAAATAAACACATAGTTTGCAAGCAGTGAAACTAATGAAACCTGGTGTGCTGTAGCTCTGTGTCTAGTGATGGGATTCTGTGAAGACTTGCAGGGCACAACTCAAACTGAAGATTTCCCTGAAATTAGGGCAAGTGTAATGTCCCTTCTGTCCCACATAATCTCTGGTGCCTATGAAAAGATGAGATCATATTTCAGTCTTTCCCAGGGCAGATGTCCTAATTGTTTGGGGTTTTTTTACAATTTCTTTTAACATCAGCCTATTCATACAGTATTTAAAGAACCTTGGTATCTGTATAGCTACATCAGATATGCATCAGATATATGAAAATAGGAAAAAAACCTGGCAACTTACTGAGGACAGGAAAATCATGTAAACAGAGGAGCATTCCTTTACTTTTCCTGTGTATTCTGGTCCATATGAAAAGCAGTGTTACCAGCAGATACAGCTTCCAGGTCTGGCTTCTTCAGGAGAGGAAACACAGGGACCTGTTGGATGAGCTCCTGAGGAGAGCCACAAAGATGATTAAAGGAATGCAGCACCTCTCCTACAAGGCTGAGAGATGGGTTTATTCAACCTGGAGAAGAGAAGGCTCCAGGGAGACTTTACTGTGGCCTTTCAGGGGACCCGTGAGAAAGATGGTAGGGCCTGTTGTGATACTACAGGGGTAATGGGTTAAACTAACAGAGTGTTGATTTAGATTAGATGTAAGGATGAAGTTTTTTATGATGAGGGTGGTAAAACATTGGAATTGGTTGCCAGGAGAGGCAGCAGATCCCACATGTCTGGAAATATTCACCTTCAGGTTGGATGGGGCTCTGTGGGCAACTGATCTAATTGAAGATATCCCTGTCTAGGGCAGGGGGTTGGACTGGATGACGTTTGAGTATCCCTTCCAACCCAAACTATGCTATAGACCTAAGTCTGTTACACTCCAGTAGCTCTTTGTGGGGCCCCTTCCCAGCAATGCCAGAGTTGGAATTGTCCCTCTGATAAAGCTACTGGAGTGAAGTGGAAAATTTATGATGTCTAATGGAGATGTAATTGCTGCCAGCTCATACTGAGGGTTGTTTCACCTAGTTATCCCTGTTCTGTACTCTAATGTCAAAGTGTCAGTCTGGGCCTGTTTGTCCCCCATGCTGTTCACAGTAGAGCTTTGAGAAATCTGGTGTTTATGATTCATTATTGTCTTGAGAAACTTAGTGAAACCATTTCATTAGTTTCTGTAACAGAATTAGATGTTTCAGTTTTTTAAAAAAACAGATGTTGGAATTTGGGTGTAATTGAGTAATGGGTTGCCTTCATAGGGAAAATGATGTGTGGTTTATACTTATGGTGTAAAAAAGGGCAACAGATCCTGCAGTATATTACTTTATTAATTTGTAGTATATTTGCACAAATTAGCAAGGATGTTTTAGTTCAAATACCCTGATGAACTGCTGTGTAGTCAGACTGTGTTAAAATAATTCCAAAATTAACGTTTGACGATGTTGACACTTTGGTGATGCTGTGATGTTTACATCACAGCAAAGATGCCTTTAATCAACTGAGTGCAGTGCTTTGAGAATATTACATTGCATAGGTGGTTTTAAAGGCTAAACAGTGAGCCCTGGCAGTGATCCCCAAAACTGGACAGTTTTTTGTTTGCTGACCACACTGAGGTTGTAAGGGTGAGGAGATGATTCTAATAGGACTTGGTAAGAATACCTGTTTGACTTAATGGTGAACAAATATTTTTCTAGTTGTTTATTCTGTTTCCTGATATTTACTATTTATAGAAACATATTTTAAGTAAAAGCTGAAAACAGTTGGTAGGTATGCTTCTAGAAAGGCAGTTAATGACAGTGTTTTACTACCTGGGCCTTACTCAGCACTCAGGCATAGATTCAAATGGGAGAAGATAAATGTAATGGAAACAGAAGGTGGGATGAAAATTGTATTAAGTATTAGGACTCATCTATCTGTTGATGTTCCACTTTCGTTGTTTGAGATGAAGTAGTTTGTTGGTTCCTTCTTTTTTAAATTTTCAGAGCTTTTTAAAATTCTACTAAAACTGCCAATGCCACATTCTGCTTTGTTTGGAGTTTAAAGAGGGCTCGATGTTTTTAGCACCATTAATTCAACAAATGGATTCTCAGAGGTGTTAGTACAAAAATAAAGAAAGGAAAACAGAGCCAGAGAAAGAATACTACTTGGAAATTATATAAAAACAATATAGGAAGATTATCAAAGTGTTTAAGAGCTACAGAAATAAAGAAGGCAAAGTATTATGTTTGCATAGTTTGCCATATTGTTCTCTAGAAAGAGGACTGAATTTGCAATCATTGCATGCTGAACAGATTCTTGCAAATTGCAACATTACTGTCCCCTTGTGATTTACAGTCTTATTCTTTTGCATCTTTTCTTTCATTTAGAGAGTAAGTTATTTGAACTGTGGACTTTCTAAACTTAAAAATCAGTGTCCTTTATAAAACCTTTATACAGTAAGATTTTCATGCAATTCCTTAATGCTGAGTAGAAGTGTTTTTATCTGATCCTACCTGGTGCCTTGCTCTCTAAAGCAGGCCACATCAGAGGGTCACAACAGCTAACAAAAATGCTTCTGTGTCACTGTGGTGAGATCAGCTCCTGCCCAGTGCTCAGGTGTCTGATGTGATGTGGGGCCCTGGATATCTTACAGTCACAGTTCAGAAACTCACCTTCCATACTGTGATAGTTTTGTTTATAATTTATAGGTAGGTAAAATCTTAAACCTAAAGAGGGGTTTGAAAACTTAATGGAGTGTCTAAATGGACACAAATTTAATGACTCCCTACATGAAAATTTTTAGCAGGGTACATACTTGAAAAGAATAATGTCCTTATAGCTTCAGATTATACAAAACACAGATTGCCTGTAACAGTCCATCTTGTATTTCTTCTGTTTCTCCATTCCCTGCACTAGCAAGTGTTGCAGATCTCAGTGCTGGCATGGAAATTTTTAATTATAGGACTGGTTCTAGTCAGCTGCTCTATATTGCAAGATGATGTGGAAAACGGAGAGTTATATGTGAAATTCTATTGCATTGAAAATAAAGGGAGTAAGGAATAGGTGCTAAAAGAAGAGTCCTGGTAACGAGAAAAGAATTAAATTGTGATAGTAGTATAGGATAATGCCATTTTCTGGGATGGTGGAATTAATTATTGTGATTCACAAGTTTCTACTCATGATAAATGAGGGCAGGGAATCCTCAAAAGGCTGGTGTGTGTCTTTCCTGGACAAGATGTTTTTAGAAATGAATTATGCTGCATCACCTGGATTTGGCAAATAATCTAATGATGTTCTTAAAAGTGAATCAGTGAACAGCAGACCCTGCTCTTCCGTATAAAATTGTATATTAAAAACATGATAGGAGGGGCAATTTTTTTTTTTTTTCCTTTTTTTTTTTTTTTTTTTTTTAATTAAGGCATAAAGGTCAAGGTACTTTGAGTTTGGTTTTATTTATTAATCCAAACCTTCTTGTAGTGCATGTACTAGAGAGCTCATGTATCAAAACCATAACTGTGGCTTTAAGGACATTTTTTGTCTCTTAATTTTTATAAGTCCTAAGTTTGACTGGGGAGAAGAGGGATGGGGAAATTATCTTTTATTTTTTCTTCTTGAATATTCTGCTTTACTTTGAATCACATTATGGAAGTAGAAAAAACCTAACCAAAAAAAACCTGCCTTGTGACTGGGTCCTGCAGCTATGTGTGTAGCTTATCAAGCACTGTTCAGCATCTCACCTCTCAGATCTGGACAAAGTTATCATAAGTAGGATAAATGTCTTCTGCCCTAAATGAGTCTTAACTACATGCCTATGTCAGGTGAGAGAAGACTGTCTAGGTCCAGGGCATCAATTCTTTACTTTCGAGACTAACAGTGTGTGGAATTCTGGCAGTCTGTTAAGGAAAAGCCTGAATTTTATCTGAAGGTTCAAAGCCAAAGGACTGCTAAAGACTGAAACATACTGCCAGAGACATTTTTCTTTTCTATGTCTTCCAGTCTGGTGAGTTACCTTTTTTATTTTTTTTTCTATTATTTTTTTTTTCCATGAGGCTGGGATCATGAATTGCAGGAGGTTCACTTGATAAAAAGTTACTGCAAGAAAAAGCCTTGTAAGTGAGTTCTTTGCCCCAGAAATACAGATACCTGTCAAAAATGGATTTGTGGGAGAAATCAAGAAGAGAACTAGCAGCTCCTACTGCACTTGATCTGGCCCCACTGTCAACCAAAATTTAATGGGCTATTGGAATATTAAATAGTAGTTTCTTAGATAAAAAGATTATATTCTCACATATATGCTTGGACAGTGCGTTTAAAAATACACCATGCAGTAGCCTCTAAAACTGTCTTACTTTGAGAAATATGAATCCCAGATTTCCTGCCAAGTCAGAGCATTGCATTAAGAGGTCCACTGAACTATGGATGAGAGACAAAACAATGTTAAGAGACCTGCATGAGTACTGAGTGTTTGACTGAGGCTGCAGAAAAGCATCTGCTTCCTTTACTGTGTCCTGGTGAGATAAATACCTTCAACTGTGCCTCTGACCTACACCATCTAACACACTCCATCTCCTGATGTAGTGCTGGTTTCCTCTTTGGACTCAGAGTTGTGCAGCTCCTCTCAGCTGTGCTTTTCTCAGCCATTTGTGTGTAGCATGATCTACTCTGCAGGAGCCCTGTCCCAGGTCTGTGCCAAGTTATGTGCTCCTACCTCTGCTGGAGTTTGGGGCTCGGTTTGTGGACCAGTCTGTTCCTGCATTTGTCGCTGCAGGTCTTGAGTTCTCTCCAATATTTCCAAGTAATTTCCCTCTGTAACTCTCACTTTCTGACCATGCAAATACACCCATCTGACCCTGGAAGTCTTCCCTAGCCTTCTGAGAGCCACCTACTTCAAAAGACTGCTCTTCCCAGGTTCACTGCTTTTTCTTTTTTTCAGTTCTTGCTCTTAGTGCTGCATCCTCTCCCTTCTATCTTTGTTTTCTGTAATATCTGCTGATCCCATTTCCTGGAAAAAGCATCCATCATTCCTATTTGACAAATGCTTCCGCTTTTTAAAAAAAGTGCAGTAATTTTTACCCATTTTCCAATCAGATAAGTTGTCTTTACCAATAACAGGCAGCAAGCTTCACATCCCCTTTTCCTTGTTCAAGACCCCTGTTGGAGCAAATCATTCTGCAGCAAATTAAATTATCCTCCACAGTCTGTTTAGACAGAGTTAACGTGCATCACTTGAGTTTTCTCAGACAGCAGGGGGTTCTCAGGCCACAAAGTAAAATCCTCCATTGAGTCTGTAATAAATCAAGTTAATTTAACACCTCAGATCTGCTAAACTCGAATTTCCTGCTCCACTTCTAGGAGGAAAGCTCACATGAGAGCAGGTTAAGTAGCCTTTTCCTTGCAAGAAAAGCATCATGAAAACCCCAAAGAAGTGAGGGTGTTCAACAGAGGAATAGCCAAGTTCCCAATCTCAGACCTGCTACATGACTTACCTTAATAGACAACAGTATTTGTTATATTTAAGCTGCAGGTTTTGTATGATTTGATAATTTTGGACATCATCTTTTTCTCAAAACAATCTTCAGAAACTGAGGTGGTTTTTAAAATGAGATTTTTGTTTACTCATTTTTAATGATGAGGTAGGGGAAAGCATTTAGTTTTCATGGCTGCAGTGTGTGTAGCTGTTTTTAATGCAGCTGATTCACTTGGGTGTGGCACTGTGACACCCAAGATTAAATTCCTTGGGGAGTTATAGTATTTTCAAACATGTACAACATATTTTATTTAGAATGGATGCCAAAAAGGATGTTAAATTTCATTGTTCCTTGTTACAGAATTCCTCAAGNTTCCTTTTAATTCTGGGCAGCTAAAATTTACATGGCAACCTTCTGAGAAGGCTGATATAAAAGGGAGAAGTCTGTATGAGATGAACAGGAAGTTACATGAATAATGCCTATTATTAATAATAGGACTTGTGTTCCTTTTCCCTACGTATTCTGTTGAAAATTTTATCCCTAAAGAAGTTGACAACAAATATGCTTTCCCTGTTTAAGTTGCAAAGCACAGTCACATCAAGGTCACTTGCTCCATTTGATGGAAGGAAAAAAGCACTGCATAAAATATGGATAGAATGTCAATCAAACCCGGGTTTGTAGTATACACTATGGTAATGTGAGTCATATTGCTTTTTATTTTTAAACACAACTAGATATGGTAGTTTGGCAGCAGTGTTTTCACAAAGACAGCGCCTTCAAACTCTTTCATAGCAAGACTGGAAATCCTGCCAGGTAAAAAAAAAAAAAAGTTATTGAAAACCTTTCTTCCCTTATAGGCCCATTTTGACAGGAAATCTTTGAGAGACAGCAGCAATGAAGTGCCCAGAGATTTCATCTGTCTTCTTTTGCTTCAGGAAATGCTGAGCACAGGCTCCCCTATTAGGCAAAATACACGAAATACCAAATCCCCTTAACAATGATCTTCAGACTACTCTTAGGTTGACAGCTTTCTGTGTCCTAGTCTGTCAAACAGGGCCTGTTACTGAGACTCATATTACTGGGACCAGTGTGAAAGTTTTCGACATTACTTTGAGGGGAAAAAACATATTGTCAGTGCTTTCAAGTTATCTCATCCAATCAGTCTTGTAGGGACTTAATCAGAATAAAATATATCTTACTAGAAATGTATCATTTCACGGTGATTTTTCTTCTGCTCCACAATGCTGACATAAAGATCCAGTTTGAAAGCATTGTCTGTCATTCTGTGTGATTCAGTAAAATTCGGCAAATTTTAGCTGCTGTATTATAATTTCCAATAATATTTTTTGTTTGTTTTTGACAGATGCCAAATTTAAAATTTAAATAATGTTTCAAGAATGAAAATGACAGCTTGCAGTAATTCTGCAGGTGTCCAAGCAGATGTACTTCCAAATATAATTAGATGAAATATGTAGAGATTGCAGGAAATATGAAAAAATTGACATCAAATTTTCATGAGTAAACTGTGTATGTTTGGGCATTTTAGCTAGTTTAAAACCATTAGTTATTAAGAAACATTCATACACTTATAGAACAATGAATGCACAGGAAATGTAAAACAGTTCAAGACGAAAATCCCAAGCTTGTATTTGAACATAGAGTAAGGAAGAAAAAAAAAACTTGAAGTGTCTTACACTGGTATAGTCTTAAGGAGTTTTCTTGAGGAATTTTGTCAACCAGGCAAGTAATAGAGAGGGGTACTTAAGAAATATCTCAAAACATAGATTGTACCCTCAAACTATTATTGAACAAAGTGATTTTGCTAGTTGTATTCATAATTTATACTAGAGGCAGAGAAAACAGAAAGGGAAATTGAATATATGTATTTATTTCCAATAATGTATATGAATTTCACTGAGTGCAGAGGTAAAGATAGAATTTAAAGCTGATTTTTGAAGTTTTTCTTGCTTGAATGTGTGTCTTCACTGCCTACCAACGGAATACTTTCCTGGAATGGCCTTAGATATTAAATATTCTGCCCTTTTTTGTCATCTAATGCTTCCCCCCAGAACCACTACAACAAAAGCTGAATACCACAAATACTGGAAAACTGGCAAATGACTTAGTAAAGGTAGAAAACAAACATGCTAAAAATAGTAAAAATGAGACAGGTATTTCTCTAAATTTTCTTTTATTATCTCAGTAGTTAAATGGTTGTTGAATCAAATAAAGAAGAAATCCTAAATATAAGGATTGGAAATTAGGATTCTCACTCATCCCTTGCATATGACCACTTGTCTTAACCTGTTTGAATTTAAAATCTTCCTCTTTCTATTCATTATCTACGACCCAAATAATCTCAGTTTCTTCTCCCAGTACAATGATGCACCTTTATCAAAAGATGTTTCTGACGCCTTGTCATCTGGCAACCCATGGCATAACGTATGTCACTTGAGAAATAGAAGGTATGATCCTGAATATGCTAAAGCAGAAAAAAGAATTGAACCTGGATTTCCAATTTACTGAGAAAGAACTTTAATCACCAAAGTATCATACAAAGTAGTAGGCAGACTTGCTTCCTACAGTAGTTATCTTGAAAGATAGTTGTGCTCATGCCACTTCTCTCCTTATGGAGTACATAAAGAATTTTAAAACCTAACCAAGGAACCCAGGGTTATGTAAAAAACCCAATCCACACCATGTATCCCTCCCCCTCTCCCATGCCATCAGCTGTTTAAAAGCAAAAGTGTTCTGAAGAGCCTGCTGTATTTGTACTAATCAGTAATGTAGAGGGGATGAGATTTGCTCTTCAGCTTTTTCCCTTGGGCCTGATTTCCACTCAGCTGACGGAAATGAGTTTGTTGTTGTCCATGGAGGTCACTGGAGCACACAGTGGTGCAAAAACAGGGTGGGAGGAAGAAAGATGTGGTGACTGCAGCACTGCTGACACTCAGGCTGTGCACAGCCAGAGAAGGAAGGGAGAGCACTGTTTATTCTTCTTTATCTTTCTTTTCCTTCCTCACTTGGATCAGTAGTAGTAAAGATTTGTTGGTCATTTTGGCTGTCCTCCAGCCTATTTCCTACAGCAGTTCCCTGGGAGTTTTTTTTCAAGTCTCTGTTGTCTTAAGCTATGGGACATCTGACATACTGCTTTGGCAAAGGATTCCTCAGTTTAATCAGCACTAGCTTCAGCACTGTGTTTTGACATTGAGTTAGGGAGAGGATTATTTTGAATTTGACTTAAATTTAAGTCTCAAAACCAGGAACAATTTATCTTCCTACATTTGCTACTAATAGCATCTGAATTCCTGGTTAATCTTTGAGGGAGTCTTTTTATAAGTTCTTTCACAAATGCACCTCTGATTTGTTGGACTTCAATCTGGTAACAAAATCATGTGTAAAACTGTCATTATGGCAGTGTTTATATCCTTACTTCTTTCTGCCTTTCAGTGGGACAAATTGCCATCCAGGCTGTTCGTGGAGGAAGCTTCATGTTTCCTCATTGTTTAAATACGCAAAGTAAAATAGTTTAGAAAACTCTAAATGTAGAACTTCACATTCTCTTCCACCACAGTATATTTATTTGTGTAGGAGTCTTGGCTTGAGTGCTTTAGTTTTTGGTTTCTGCTCTTTTTTTACCTTTTTCCATATGCATCACAATTCCTTTTTCTCCATTCTATTTGTTTTCAAGCAAACTTTTTAATGTGACGTGTTTATATGTGTTTCCATTATATCTTCTATTTTATTTCCATATTTTAGATCAAACATTTTAATTAACTTAAAAATAGCTGCAATGTAACTGTGCAAATGCAGACTGCACATTGCAAAACCAATATGTGTTCCTTTTTCATGGAGTCCTGTGATGGGATGGATAATTTTTTACCACCATTAAAAAAAAAAAAAAAAAAAAAAAAAAGGAAAAATTTCACACAGTGGAAAAACTAAACAAAGATTTGGGGGCAGTTGGACGTGTGCCTCCTCTGTCTTCACTTCCTGGAGATATGTCTGTGATGCTTTTGAAGCTGTAAAGATGTGAAACAAATCTTATGGCAGATGCTATCATTCCGAGTTGAGCTGAGTCTTTTTCAGCCCACTAACTTAAATGGTTTTTGGATTAGGCCCTAAAGAAAAGGATGTCATCTCTGAGATGTGAAATGGTTTTTCAGAACATCCAAGGATAAGTATTGCAAACAGATTTGATTTCATACAGAATCTTTCTTTTCTCATTACAATGGATTTATCTAAACTGTCAGAAAATGTCAGATCTTCTATTTGTGCCCCACAGGATTCTTTTGCAGCATTGTATTCCTTTTTCTACACTTTCTCCTTGCTGCAACACCTAGTGTTTTTGCTAAAATTTTAGATCTTTTCACTAATATCTTTGACCTCTCCAAACACAGGCTGTCTTCTCGTTATCTTCAAATAATACACTACTTACAGCAAACTCTCTTCTGTGTTCTGAAATAGACTTTCAAGTGCATGTTAAAGGGACAGTTTCACTGTAATCCTCAACAATTCTAGCCGACGACATATTCCATCAGTTTGACCAGGTAAACAAAGTTTGCAGATGCCAATGATTCCCTGTTAAAAGGAATTCCTCATGTTTAAAGGAATGTGGTGCCACAAGAGGCCGCCGAGCACTGGCATTATTCATTCAGCTGCTGACTTCTCTGCAAACTATGGCAGGAACCTTTGTCACTGCTCCCTCTACACTAGTCAGCTATATATTTTTTTCCTATCCTACACCTCTTTTGCCACAGTATACAGGGTGCCCTTGTTGCAGAAGCCTAAATGATGAAATTTTTTTTGATACCTGTACTAAAATACTGCTGATGATGCAGCATCACCTGTGAAGTGGGTGAGCATGGCTTGAAAAAGCAAAAGACTTCAGTCAGTGATATGCATATATCAGTGTTTTCTGTGCAGAAGCAGCTGACAGCATGATAATCCAGGAGGATAATGCAGGTGCAAAAACAGGAGAAAGAATCAGTCCAGAGAGAATTTCTCTCAGCTTCTCAATTTTATAAAAAACTTATTTAAGTTCTCTAGGGTTTTGAAGATGAAAATGTTACCTTGTTTGCTAGGGAGAGATGAGACTTTCCTGCTGATGATTAAAAGTTAGAGCAAAAGAATATTAAATGCATGGATACATGCCGAATGAATCAATAAGATTTTCAGTTCTCTATTGATGGCTGGGAAAGAAGGAGTGAAACTACACTGTGAAATAATAATGCTTTAATCCAAATAGTAACCTGCGTTTTTCTTGAAATGACAAATTCTGCCTTGAAATTGTGAAACTTTCTTTTCACATTCACAGAAAAAAGTAGTCATTTGCAAAAAATTTGCTGACTTCTTGATGTTCTTATTTCTGCAATAATTCGGTGTTAAAAATAGTACATAAGAAAGAAACAATAGCAATTCTATCTCCAGTCAGGTTGTCCTATCCTGATGCAATTTTTTAATTTAATTTTTTCTAGTTCAGTTTGCGAAACATAAGATCTGTTTAGCTACTCCTGGGGGTTTTGCCACTGATTTCAGTGAGACATTTCTGTTTCTTATGAGTTTATGGGTCTCTGTCCTCTGCCTAATTTCCCTCCCTTTGGAGGCAGGCTCACTGTGATCTAGAATCATTAAAACTTTTTCCTTGTGCTACATTTTGTAGGTGGTTGGTTGTGTCTTGTTGGTGCTAAAGATGAGGATTTACTGACATTTGTCATTTGTGCCTTCCATGACTACTGTTCAGTATTTAACCCACTTTCAGGAAACTGACTTGACCTCAAATATTCAAAGCCTCAGCTGCTTCTTAATTAAAATAGTCTTTCAAAACCATCAGAGAACTTTAAGTATCAGGTAAAGCTATTTTACTGTATGGATAGATTACGATTATTAGCTCATCTTTCAAAAATTTAAAGAAAGAATTACAAGTTTCTCATTCTTATGGGACAACTTCCAGATGGGATAAATCATCCAAAAGAAAAGAAATATATCTATTCTAAATAAATGAACATTAGTTGCATATTAGCTTGGCATTTACCTAGGTCAGGGCATGCAGTGCATGCAGTATAGAAAGGCTCTTCTCCCAGTGCTGCCTTTAGTACCATTCTCAAGTTTTTCTAACTGATTATTTTGTGCTTGGTGACAGATGAAAGCTGTAACCTGGAGAGAAACAAGCTCTGATCCTGCCTTTTGAGTAAAAGTTCTTAGAATGAGGTATTGTCAGCTAGGAACTTTCTGGCAATAACTCTTCATTCTCATTTTTCTACCAAAAATTATTAATTTTTCTGATGTACAATTGAATAAATCTTTATGAGATCCTAAAACACAGACACTATACAAAGGTACAGGAGTATAAAAGTGGAGAACTGAGATAAACAGTGCAGTGTACACGGACTATCTGAGGGAGCTCAAAGATTTCATGGAACCATCACGTTTGCTGGAACCTGCAATAGGCTTTGCTCGAACCTACAATTGGCTTTGCTCACCCTTAATGCTTTTGAATCAGAGGTAAACACTGAAATGTGAAATATTTATCAGTCAACTACATAACAAAGCATGATAAAGGTTTTTTGTTTTTTTCTTTTCTTTTAAAGAATTAATCATTCTTTAAAAATTCCATGAGAAGAAAGCTGAATTGGCTTAAATGTGAATGTTTCTGGTTTCTTATCTTCTGAATATACCTTGTTGCTAAATGCTACCACTGCACAGTGGCAAATTCTCTGCTTATGTTCTCTTGAAGACAAGATTCACTCTTAACAAAAGTGACCTCAGGCCTCTTGTGAGGGACCATACATCTAGAACTGAAACCAAGAAATTCTAGGTTGGGCAACTGCAACAGAATATTTTCATTTCATATCTAGGAAAAAGAAATAGGAAACGTGTCAAAAGTCCCACCAATATCTTTATCTTGTACCGATGTAATTTTTCTTTTCCTGGTAGAGAAGCCACTGGAATACTGCCATTTTAATTAGATTTTGTATTAAAAGAAAAAAAAGAAGGAAAAATAAAAGGGCTGCAATCTGCCATTGAGATATTGAGATAGAGACTTGCTAGTATCATTAAAGAATGCTATAAAAGTCATCTTATAAATATTATGCAATAACAAAAATACATATAGAGAAGCTTGATAGTTTAAAAAAGTAAAGTTAAAGGTTATAGTCTGTTTATAGAGATGAAAAACACCACTGGCAGTCAGAATTTTCACTTTTATGTGATTATATAGCTATAGAAAATATTAGAGTCATAACCAATGCAGGTAATCCCCTGGAGAAGTGCAGCAAAAATCAGATCTTCCTTACAAACCGAGGTGGGTTGATCTCGACTGGCTTCCAGACACCCAGACAGCCACTGTTACTTCCTCTCCTCAACAGCATGGAGACAAAATAAGGTGGAAAAACTCATGGACCATGCTGGTGTGACCAAGGCTGCAGACAAAAAGCTGTTCCATCACATGGCATTCATGGGCTGCAGGGTAATCCAAGCTTGAGTGCCCCATCCTCTCTGGGAGCTGGCAGGGCTTTGTCACACTTTGTCCCTGGCTCTCTGAGCAGTGTTTTGCCCTTTCTCATCCACATTTCCCCAGAGGTGCTGCCTCAGCCTTGCACTGTCCTGCTGCACTTCAGGACTGACCTCTCCTCACCGTGCTCCGAGCCAGGCTGTGCACACCTGGGCACACACCTGGTACACAAACCATGACAAAAAACCCCAAAACACTTCATGGGGAAAAATACTACTACTCTCTTTATTTTTAGGAGTTAAATTCAAAAATATTCACACATCTCAGTTTTCCTTAAATTGGTTGTGTCATTGCCAGTTCCAGCCTAAAGCTGCAGCTAAGTGTAGTGCTTGTTTCTGCTGGTGGCCGTAACTCCGTGTGTCCTGAGGGTGCCAGCTGGCTTTTCCCTTGCTCCCAGGTGCTGCTGAGTGAGGATGCATTCCTTTGCTTGTTCTGCCTCTGGGCTTGATTAATTTAAAGCTTGTAGAACACAAAATTCCCAGAGGATTAGCTTTCTGTCTCCCTTCCTCTCCTGTATCTCCGGCAAGCTACAGTCACTTCATCTGTGACATGCGGGACTTCAGGACCCTGCTTTGTCCCAGATGGACAAGGACTTTTATTAGCAACAACTTACCTGGAAGTCCTTGGTATTGAGCTGTTTAGCTCGTTGTGTAGCTGCAGTCCTGAATTCAAGCACTTCCTTCAAGTGTGGTGTGAAAGGGATTTTATTCTAGATCTCCCAGCAATTGTTTGAAACATTATATTTCAAAGTATAAAAAGAGGGAAAGTATGGTTGTTTTGTTTCTTTCTTTTCTGTTGTTCCTTTACTCCCTTCCCTCGTCTCTCCCTATTTGGGAGGGGACACTTGCTGCAACCTATATGTCACTTACACATTTATTGCTGCAAATGGTCAGTTGTCATTGATGATCTGGAGTTAATGGTTTAATTCTTTAAGAAGAATCATATTCACTTATGCATATTTGCTGTCATTTTACTTTGGTGTTGTTGTGGAGTTTGTAACACTCTTTTTAGGTTATCTCTCATATTTTCTGGATTCTTGGTCTGTTTTTATAATTGGCTCTCAAGTTACCAACAATTTTTAGGGTTATGATGCTCAAATGATTTTTGCGGACTCAATCCTTCCTGCATACATTCTAAGAAAAAGTAGAGTACAATTATTTGCTAGATTGAAAGAATGATCAAATAGAAACTCATCAGTTAGATGCTGAATATGAAATGAGTACAGCCTGAATCTGTTTTTCTGGGCCAGAGACTGTGAATGTAAATGGAAAATTCTCCACAAAAGTCATCTGGCTCAGAATCTGCTGGATCAATAAAAACAGCTAATGCAGAGTAGCTCCTAATTTTCAAGTATAGACAGAATTTCAGGTGATGTACATTGTTTCCAAAGTTTATGCATCTGGTTTATACTAGATTCTGACATACATGATTATTAGTAGATGTTGTGTGTGAAAACAAGTGTAAAACTATTACTGTTTTGTCATTATTACTGTGTGTATATTCCAAGAGCTTTATATTTGAGAATTTGGTAGGTCAGCAAACTTTCACACATATTACATACACATAGGTTTTCAATACAAATCTGTTTCAGATTAAAGCAAAATAGCGTTGGTTGCTTTGGAAAATATTCTTGTTCAGAATATTTATTGAATGTATGGGTCTTCCTGATGAAGCAAGGATGAATAATACCTATCTGTCAGGCTCAGAAAATAGCATTATTTAGGGATTGCTGATTGTGCCTGGAATGCCATTCTAGAGAGAAAATTCAGACATAGTGTCTTTAGAAAAAGTGGAAGTTTCATATCAGATTAAATTGCTATATGAAATATAAATTGCAAATATGAAATTACCAGTGTTTCTAGAATTCTATGAGATTTACACATAGAAGTGGACTTCAGTTGTTAATACCAACCATGCTGAGCAAGCAATCTTTCCTATGGATCAATGCAGATGGTGCTGATTTCCAGACTCAAACCACTCTACTCTTTTAAGTGGCTGCTGCCATGATGCTGACAAAATAGAAACTCAAGTTAACATCTTTCTGTTGTTATTCATGCTAAATCTCATGCACAGACTAAGATAAGCCAATCTCGCAAAAAATTTGTGATGTAAATGTGTAATTTCCCTGCTAGGCTCTCTAAAGTTAAGTCACTGAAGTGCTCAACCACCTGACTTAGAGCTGACTAAATCACACCTTATTTTTGATGGTACTGAGGTCTCCAGATGAGTATAATACCACTTTCTTCACTACTGAAAAGAAGATATTGGGCAGTGAAATTAGTTATTTAATATGTGCATATTTAGTGCCTAAATAGTAATGGAAATTCCAGAATTAACTTCTCAAACACTTCTGAAGATGAGGTAAGTACCAATTAGAAAGTTCAAATTCTGTGCCTAAGTAAGTGTCATCTGGAACCACGGGTTAAATATTGTTGGCGATTTCGAAATAGAGAGTTTCTCAAGAAGAGGCAGGACAGTTATGCTGTGGCATTTGTCTGCTTCTTTGAAGGCTTGATGAACTGCTTTTCTGTAAGCAGATATTCAGTCTCCCTTCTTGGCATTATAAATAACATCTGTCTAGTGTGTAGATGATGGTATGGAGTATTAAAGGCTAAGGATTAGACATTCATTAAGTGATGAATCATATTCATTATGGCCTCTTTCTGCAGAACAGCCCTTTCTGCTACAAACCCAAATAATCTTCATGGTGAATAAACAGAAAATGTCTTACTCAACTAATGCCCAACTTATTTCCATAGGAGTTCATTTGCTTTATTGTTCTGTTTTACGTTCTCCTCCCAGTTGGAACAGTTTTGGCCTATATTCTTTGGAAACTTATTTAGCAGCATCAAGGCATTTTTATATTTGGCTTTATTCTTGCAAAACAAAAACTATTGGTACCAGCTGAAATAATCAGTTAGAAATATGTAAATCCAGTCCCCAAATGCTGTTTCCTTTCCCACTCTTTTTCTACTGTAGGTTTTGTAACAGACAAAAGGAATTTTATTTATTAATTAGATTGATTGATTTGATTGACTGACTGAGACATTTGGTATAGTTGCAATGTTTGATGTATCACAAGTTCTTGCTTTCAAATGCTAGTTTCTTTGTTATGGAGCATTTAATGGAAAGTGTAATAAAGCATTATAGACTAAAGGGCTACGTAATTTATCAAATGTTGGCCTTCCTTATCTTTTGTTTTTGACCACAGTGAATGACACAATAAACATTCCGATTGAGTGATAGATATGAGACTGCAAAATGAACAGAGAGGAGAAAGTGAATAAGTCCTCAGCTAGTTCTGTGTTTAATAGAAATGGATCAGAAAAAAACCCCCAAAAACACATCAGAAAAGCAGATTCTGTAGGCAGCCAGGGCAACTGTGTATTGTCATTTACAATAGGTATCTTCTGCCCTAGATAAAATATCTGAAGGACCATCACTAGATAATTCCCATAAGTCCCTCAGGAATATTGTTTGCATCTTACAAGTCTATCAAATCCTTTAGGTTTCTTCTAATATAACAGACAATATGCAGGTACAAATATGATCATTGGAAGTTCTTCCAAAGAGAAGAGCTTTGCCTTCCAAAGGCAAAAGCTTGCCCTCTGCCAGGGCAGAAAAAGAAATTCAGATTATTCTATTGAAAAGTGATAAAAAATTATTATTTCTCTTTTAATCAGATTTTTTAAATTATTTTTGTTTCTCGTTTCACAGGTGGGATGAAAATATTTGCTCTAAATGTCCTTTGCTGAGGCAGTTTTGTGGAGAATTGTATTTATTTGCTCCCAGCCATTGGAGCTTACTTTCTGCTGTGAAGATGTGTGTGCTGTGAAAGATGAGATCTTGTTCCTGTTGTGTGCTCCCATTTTTTGTGTTATGTGATTTCATATGGGGAAATAAGCTTTTTTTCTCAGAAGTAACTGGTCTTAATTTTGCATATTCATTTCGCATCTTGAAGATGATGGAGACCATATTTGCTTCCCTATATTCTCTGAAACAGACAATTTATTTTTGTTTTGAAAGATTTTACCTCTCTGCCTGCATTGTTGAAGCCAGCTGAGGATGTCCCACATCCTTTATCTAGTTCTGCGGCAAAACTCACAGTGACTTAAATAGCAAATGCACAGAGCACACATTTACTTTTACATGACATATCGCTCCAATGAGTTTACTGAAAATTTGCATCAGATCCCTGCTCTACCCTGTCTCCTTCTGCAATTTTTATTATGATACTGTAAAATATTTAGCTATGCATTGGGGTCTAGTGTCAGTGCAAAGACTACCATTGACTTCAGTGGGATTTGGAAGCAAGTCATAAAGAATAGGTTGTGTTTTTATTTTGCAGAGTGTGTCACAGACTAAGCACGTTTTTCACTGTAGTGAGACTTGAGAAAAATATTAAATAAGGCCTGTGCTTTTGAAGGGCTGCCTTTAGACCTGTAACAGGTCAGTCATTGACCACCTAGTACATGTAAAAGATACCACTCTAACTTGTCTATTGTTTTCCTAAGTCTAATTATAGCAAAAATAATTTACTGTATACAGTCATGTTCAAAAGCATGTGTTTGAGACATGCTTTCTGAATACTTAAAAGTATTTATCTGCTAAAGCTGCCACATAGAATCCCCTTTTCATGTTTTTATTGCAAATATCATAAAAGATCTACTGCTGCTCATGTTTATGTACAAATGTGACCACTAACCTTGCCCCACTTTCATAGATTTGTTCGTCTCATGAGACAGTTTGTATGCTGTAAACTGAAAAAAGATACACAATTAAAACTTGTTAAAGATAATTAAACTGAAGTGGAGGGAAAAAACCTGCCTCACTGCTTTGTTCATAATAATAGTCTCTGAACTATAATTAAATTCTTCCTTCCAATAATTATATACATATAAAGGAATTTTCCAGATAGCAAAACAATACAATGATTAAAAATGATTAAGAAGCTGATTCCAAAAGCAAAGATGAGCCAGGGAGGGTTGGAAAGATTTTAGGTGCCTCTAAATATACTGTACCAGCTGGGTACCAGATGGTGTTTGGCTACTTGCACCCACTAACTCAAAATATCGGAGGAGCGACTGCACCATTGCCAGAATCAGTTCCCCTCCCTTAAATAAAAGTGGCACTCTTGGGAAAGACTTGGCAGTGCAGAAAAATTTCCTGACAATGAGATCTATTAGATTGTGAAATAGTCTCCCGAAGGCAGAAGTAGATGCCAAATTGCCTGGCATGTTGGAGAGGCTGGAAGAAATCTAGAAAAATACTGAAGAGATGTGCTACTCCACTGAGGTGGTGACTTACTCTGCTGTAAGCTTGAAGCTGGGGCATTTAGATAAGAACGTTTCTGCTTTCTCCAGAGTAACTTTGGAATATTTATCTTTGTCTTTCACATTAAGCTTATTTGCATGGGGCATCAAAGACTGAAGATTTTTTTTTTTTCTGGCTTGTATCTAATAAAAGCATCGATCAATCACTTCATGGAAATAGTTAGCTTCATGATCTTTGTAGTTGTGTGTTTCTTTAAAAGTTATCTTGTACTAGTGTTGCATACATACTTTCTTTCCAAAATGTTGTTAAGGCATCCTGCAGAAACAATAAGCATCACCAATATGTTATACGAGACATGCAGACATCATCAGCTTTTGAGGATAATGAAAAAACTCTTGTAATTTGTTCCTCTTATCTGTGATCAAAGGACAATTAGAAAGAAAGAAAAGATAATTAAAAAGAAATTAACTTAACTTCAAACTCACATTTCTGTTGGCTGTTTGAGCTTAGAGTGTCAAGCCAGAAATAGGAAGCACATCACTATATGTAGCAGTTTGCAAGCAAGAAATCATCTCCAAATTGTTGGAAGTGTGATTACATTAATGTGTCTAAAATGAAAGGTTAAAAAAATCAGTAAAAACACTGTATTGTGGAATACAAAAATGGGACTGGTCTGATTAACAAATGAAGGTTCCAGACCCTGTGGATGCTGTTGGAACTTGTTTTCTATTTCAGACTAGCCAAATTAGTACATCCAGGAAAAAAGAAGAAGTAAAAGAGTGAAACAATTTTCCTTTTCTTTTCTGTTTTGTTATTGTTATTGTTTATTTATTCAATTAAATGAATAAAAACCTTGGGGACCTAAAGCCTCCAGTGTCATTTGAAAGTATCATTTTCGATTTGAGCCCCAGCTGTGGACTCTTTTGTCTTTGAACTAAATGCAGCTGGGGCTGACAGCGCCCTTGGCAGAAACAAAACAGTTGTTTTCTGAGGCGAGGCTTTGATGCCACATCTTTTCTCACTGCCACTACAGACTAATTTTTGCTTGTAAGTAGAATTCAAGCCTAGCCTTTAAAACCACAGATCTGCCTTGTGCTGAGTGCTTCCATGCAGGCTATACAGAAAGGGTATAGGCTTCTCCACCGTCTCTCCTATCTTTTGAAATCTTTGAAGTATCCCAACAGGATCTCTTCTAAATACAAGAAAATTCGAGGTTTTAAAAATTCAGTCACATTGCATCCAGTGTTAGTTTGTAATGATGGCCAGAAATGAGTAGAAGTACAGTGGAGTCCTTTCCAAGTGTGTTAGTGCTTCTTCTCTCTCAGGGCTTGTTCCTTGGTCTCACTGAGTTCAGAAGCAGCAAGACAAAATCATGAGACTGCTGAAGACTATGTTTTGATATTCATTTCTCTCAGACATTTGATTTTGTGGAAAGATTACTTTAACCCTGGTAGCACACAGCTGCTTTGTTGGTGTTGGGTATTTGCCAATCAGCACTTACTTGAAAAGCACTGCTCAGGACAGTTTGCACAGGCTGTAAGGGGCTGCTGTGCTTCAGATGTTGCTGTGCTCACATTTGAGCTCTATGACCACGAGAGAATGAATGACAATGATCAAAAAAACTGCTGATCCAGTTTCTTCATCAATTTTTCCCGAAGCCAGATCGCAGAGGGGTATCAGAAACTAATAATAGATCACTGAGTTTATTTTAAACTGACAATTTAAAAAATAATTTCTGTCCACAATAGCAGCAAATGTTAACTGGATTCTGCTAGCAGCATCCCATTGCTCTAACCTTACTGAAAATACTATATGAAGTTTTTATACGAGATTGTGAAATCAAAGCAATATAAAAATAAACATTCAGCCATGCTCAGGTCCTTGTCACTCATTAACCCTGAGGAGCAATGCAGAGAACAAAAACCAAATGCAGACCCTGGCCAGCAGTGCTCCTTTTTTTGTCTGAGGAGAATGCAAGCGTCATAAGGAACTGCCACAAAGCTCACAGCGTACAAAATCCCTTCTCTTCAAACTCTGTTTATACTGGGGGAAGAGCAGGGTGTTAAAAATACTGCTCTTATGCTACAGTCCTGGGTGTGAAATGGCCCTGATGTTTCCAGTAAAACAAAGAACAGAACTGAGCTTACCTTTGAAGATATTCCAGCCAAGAATGCTTTTTGCTTTACAATGATTGACAAGGTGAGAAAAATTACATCAATTTTTTTTCTAATTCATCATTTTTCTGGACTACTATATATTTCCTATAAAATCACAGGAACATCCAAGTATATAGAGACAGACCTGTAGTGTGAACCCAGAGGTGGATACTTCTCTATGGTTCCTATGAAAGAATTGTGTGCACATTTTGACACACAGCATTTGAAATTGCACCTGCCTTTGTTTTCTTTTCTTCAAAGTGGGGCTGTCCTCTCATGTTACACAGATCAGAAGGAAAAAAGCTGCCTTGCTCTAACACTGCTGACTTCTGTACAGACTGAACTTGACATTTGACTTTGGTCAACTTATGCCAGAGAACAATGTGTCCTTCACTATTCCACTTTGCAGACAAAATATTTGTTATTTCAAAAAAGTATATTGAGTCTGTATGTCACAATTTGTTTTCTGAGAACAGAACAGAATTTTCTGAGAACAGAACTTTTTTTAGTTTATTTTTTTATTTCTAGCTTTTTTTGCTACTTGTGATAATTAATTAGTTTTTAACGCATAATATTGATCAATGTTTTAGAAATCAAATAGCACTGGAATATTTACCATAACTGAAATAATCCTACAGCAGGTTTCTAAAGAATAGGTTTAAACTTCCTCTTTAACCTAATGTAGTGATCTGTGAACTGCTAAACACTCAATCATTTCAATTTGGCAGCAATAGAAAATAGTATTTTTCCCATGTAGCAAGCACGTGCTAGATGTGTGAATTAGTGAAGATCTTAGAAGCTTGTGAAAAATAGCTGACCCATCTAAATGAACAGCTTTTCTTTTTTGTGCTTGTATGTACTGCACATCCTTTTGGAACACAGTCCCAAATCGTAGTGGTGTCCCAAATCACAGGATTAATGTGTCTATGGACAGACCTCTTATGCCTCCAGAATGAAGTACTCCTTGCTAATTTCTCTTCAAGACACCAGCTTAATTGCATTTTAAACAAATGGGCTGCTTTGCTGGCCAACTTTTAAATGAGATAACAGCAATGTTCACTCTCCAGCAGTGATGAGTGCCTTGCAGTAGATTCAAAACTCTGTTCAATAACAGGTTTAATCTCACACCAGCAGATTTACTGCAGAATAAACTGCCACTGAGCTCATAATTAGTAAAACAAAAAAACCCAACCTACTAAATATTATTTTCCAAAGCAGCAGGCAATGTTTTAGTGGAAAATTTCAGTCCTTTTCTTTGTATGTTTTATTGATTTTATGTATGATATTGGGAATTCATGCTATGATTTAAGATAATGGTCTTTATCGATCACTTAAGCAGTTGTTTAGCCACACAGTAGCAAAATGATGCTCCCATTCATGGAATATGTGATACTGACAGCGGGGAGACCACAATGCTTCCCTTCTTAATGTTTATTTCTTTTTTCCAAAAGCATATTCGCTGCTGGAAAACAGAAACTGCAAACATTTGTGCTTTAGAAACAATCTTCCCATAATTTTCTTTGTTGCAGCTATTAGTAGCCAATTGTGATTCTGTGATACCCAGCTCAACAAACAGATGTTCCAAAGTATATTCTCTGTAGCATGAAAAGAAAATATTAATGAGGTAATTTGAACTATTGATGAAACGAAAATGGTGAGTATCTAGTTCCTAATGTTTGAAGTCATGCCCTTTATTGTTTTCCTGTATGAAGAGACAAAGTGAAGTTTCAGTATCTAACTGCTTGAACACCAGAAGGCAAATTTCCAAAAAGGCCTTATTCTGAGTTCAGGTTTGTGTGTGCACAGTATGCTTGTACTCAGGAAGAAGAAAATTGTAGAGTGTAATAGAAAAATTTGGTCTCTGATAATTAAAAAAAAAAAAAGGAAACCCCCCCCAACAACTCCCTAGGACATAAAGCATTTGGGAGGACAGGGAATGAAGTCGAGGGCACAGTATGGTTTCTTCTTTTCAGTGGGTTGTGCAGGTGGTGACTGGTTCTGCTTATGAAAAGAGCACAGCTTTTTTAGTGAATCAGAGCATAATTAGTCCACCACCTAAAATACAGGCTAACAGTTTCTGTTTCACTTATATATTGTATGTGTACTATTGCTTCAGATACAAGTAATTATTCATTTAAATAATTTCAAAGGTTCCTAAAAATTTACGGAAGGCACAACATATCCTGCGAAACCACCGTTTCAGTAGGTCATTTTTCCCTGCTTAGGATTTATATATCAGAGTATTAAAAGGCTGAATTTAGTTCATTGTTTTTCCACTAGAGATAATCTATTTCAATAGGATTGTGATATTGCAATCATTCTGATGCAATATACATTATGCACAGCATTTGTGTTTAGGAGCAGAATCCATTTGGCTGTGCTAAAACAAGCATAGAGTGATTTCTCTGGCTGCTTCCACTGTCTCCGGACAGTGAGCTCTAGAGGGGTCAGTGCTGTCCTGGCACTGTGATTGTCCACACCAGTGAGCCCAAGTTTCCTTCCAAAGGAAATGCAAGCGTACCAGGGTGTGGGGCACAAGGATATCTCATTACACACCCAGCTCACTGTGCAACTGCTGACCAGCACTAAAGGAGCTTCACAGAATTGAAGTACTTCAGACACATACAGTGAGATTCATCTCACCCTTAAGCCATCCAATGTATCATTTGTTTGCTTGATTTTCAGGTTTTATAAAAGTCTGTTATGCCTTTAATAAGTTAGGATAGATATTGTGCAAAGCTACAAAAACCTTGCTACCTTATTCTCTAAGAAACACTTCTCATGTTTCTATATGTGCAAGTTTTTATAATCAAATGTGAGGGTATAAGTGGTGCCATAAACAAAGAGGAAGGATTCTAATAAAATCCTCCTTGTTTGTCAAATCCTGTAAAAACAAAGATCAGAAGGTTATCACAGCATCAGTGTCTCTTGTTATAAAAATACATAATTTCTTTTTCAAAAGGAATCTGCACTTAGTTATATGAGATGCTGTGGTTACCCCTCTTTGCCTGTACAGTCTCTCTGCAGCTGTATATCTGCTATGCACTGTGAATGCATTCATTATTTCTTGTGCTTTTCTTCCAGTTTGTTTGAACAGTGGCATTGACTTCCTGACTCTGACAAAACTGAAAAAAATTAATCTTGTTTTTTTCTCCTGGCCAAACCTGAAAACATTTCTCTAAAGTATTTGTAGTGCAGAAATGAGAGATAAAGTGGATATGAAGTGGAGTGGAGATGAAGTTAATTTTAGTGAAGGGTTTCACAAAAAAGTCTGGAGAATTTTTAGTGTCTTTCTATTATGAATAGCACTCCAAATTTTCATACTTTTTT